>CM031241.1:413787041-413942941 GCA_018340775.1 Taxus wallichiana var. yunnanensis | reverse complement strand
GATATGCTTCGTTCAGTTGCAGCTGACACCTGGATGGAAAAACAAACAAATCACCCGAAGAGTTATGAAGAATATACGCGATCATATATTTGGTTGTTTTGGACAGTGACCCTAAAAAAAAGTTATCATCGATCACGTACTTGCTTTAGAACATGAGGAGTATCATCAAGGCAAGGTCAAGTCGCAAGCACTTCCGGAAACCAAATGAATAGAAATCGGAAGGGTATTTTTCTCAATCATGCAATACTTTGAGCGACAATGAAGTGCGGATCATGTATTCACTTCGACCATGTGATTTAGTTAAAATTGATCACCATGGCTGCATTTCATAGAGAAGGGAAGTTATTTCTCCCATCTTGTATCGTGATTTTTTGCTCTTTTCTTTTGAGTTAGGGTAGGAGTAGATTAGGTTTCTTGTTGAAAAGCAAGTACTTATGTACACTTTACATGTTTCTTCTTAAAGCATGTATGATTTTCATGTTTGTATATAGTTTTTTTAGCCCTTTTCTTTGTGCACATTTTAGTTTTCAAAGTAGGTTCTATGAAAATCATATATGTAGGGTAGTCTTCAATGCATATTCTTTCAGCTCCACAAGATCAACTTCAGTTAGCGTTAAGTTTAGGTGGATCCAAGAGACATGTTTTAAGTTTAAGATCGACTTTAGTTTTAAGGTTGGAGCTGATCATGACTCCATTGTTGATGGATACTTGAAGACTCATTGGTTGTCATCATCTAGTAGGAAGATGTCCCTTGGAGGTCACCAAATTGTTGGCCAAAAGTACATCCCATGCAATTTTTAACAACTCATCAAAAGGAACTTCACCACTATTTTATCAGAGAAATATGTGAACACTAAGTTATTCTTCCCACATAATGGAGTCACATAGTGTTATACGGTTCTCCTAACCCATCGAATGAGGAGATTTAATCTCGACTGGGAGGATTCTTGATGGAATGATAGTGTCTCATGAATATTATTGTCCTTCTCGAGGCATTAGGAAAGTTAGTCTTAGTAGAATGTCGAAGTGGTCTCCATGAGTCGAAGAAATTCATATAGCACGTATGGGGTTTATATGCCCATGAAAAATTTAGGAAAATCGAGTTAAGGATAGAATCCATGGAGCGAAAAAGGAGTGGAAAGAAGCTTGGTGCTTCATGTAAAAAAACACGAGTGTTACACGGACTTGGAAGATATTGTAGGTTAGTTGGTTTGTCAATTACATTAAGCGAAAGGATGAAGTCCACTAGAAGAATCCGTGATGCGAGAAGAATTTTTCGTTAGGAACCGTACTACTGATAGGAAATAAATTTGGAAAGCGCTAATGTTTGAACTCGTGAAACACTTCTCTCAATGTTATGTGGGTTTCCCTAAATGCGCAGTGTTCCACATGTTCTCAAAGAGTCACGAATGAAAGAACATGATCCCCAGGTCAAAATGTCACACAAGAAGAAGGGAATGAACTTATGTGGCATAATAGGGAGATTTAAGCGGATAAGTGCAAAATTTTTCAAAGCGCGGCTTCACATCTAAAAGCCATGCAACAGAAATTCCAATAAATGAATGAAGAACCATAGATTGTTGTCAAAGCCACATAAAAAATAAACTCTCTGACAGAATAAGAATTGTAGAATACCCAGGAAACCATGAAAACATCAAAAGTCTATGGATTGCATACACCCAGAGCTACACCGCTATTTTAAAATCAAACACTCAACCACTTCACTAATAAGAATTAAATGAAGTATGGGTACTATTTCTGGACCTAAAAAATCTAATGGCTTGCGATTGGAGCCATATCGAGGCACCCATACCTATCTACAAACATCTATGGGATTGGTCCTTGGTGGTTGAACTCTCTCTCATATTGGCACCTCTGTCCTTCTCTCTTCTTCTTCCCATTTTTATAAGTATGGAACTCATGCATTGTAAAATGGATCCCTCTTTTGTTCTACAAAGACTCATGCCAAAATGGTGGTTGACTTCCCATGAGTTCTAGACCTTGGATTTGAGCATTTTTGGTGTGTCTAATGCCTTACGAGAGGTTGCGAAGTGCTCTCTGTGCATATTTATCAACAATTTAATGAAGAATGTGGCTCAAGTTATGCCCTTCTCCTTGTATTGTTGTTTTTTTCTCTCATTTTCATGTGCTTTATGTTGTGTATGGATTAAACCCCTTTGGTTCTTCATTTTTTTGTTACTAATGTGTGGAATGGAAGGGTCGATGCAATATTGGTCTCTTTGTGTGTATCATTCTCTCTCTTCCTCTATGTTTCCTATTCTTTTTCTCCTCTTGAGAGTGATCATCCCTTCTTTCTAGTGCTATCACCGCTTCCCTTTTAGCTTAGGATTTCGTTTCTGCATCTCTCTCTCTCTCTCTCTCTCTCTCTCTCTCTCTCTCTCTCTCTCCTTCATTCCTTGGATGTATTAGTGTAGGTTAGCTTAGAGGTAGTGTTAGCATTAGGTTAGATAGGTAGAGAGTCGACCTTCGCAGAGGTCTGTCTTAGGATGCAAGTCTCACATTTGGAGACAACCCCATGTTAAGAAAAAGTATTGATCTTCCATGATCAAATCTAGGGTGTTACTTTTGAGCTCCAACGGTAACCTTGGATATTTCATAGTACTAATGATAATAATGGTATAGCTTTGATACCAAATGATAGAATAGAATAAGATTGCAATGACCAAAGAGGGATGGAAGCCTCAAAAAAAATATTATTGATCATGAAATCAGATTACATAACAATGCAAGAGCTGTAATATTTATAGATATTAGATGACCTCATATGGATAGACATGACACCTAACTATGAGCACCAAACTGCACGAGATGATAAGACCCATCTCACATGCACATGTAATTACTTTACTAATACTGATATTGAATGTCATCCAACATAACAATATTGAATACAAGTCACTAGACTAGAAGTGCACATGTTGCACATTATTAAATAAAAGACAATGCAATAAATATGCCTATGCTAAATTATGCTAACATTCCCCCTTAATTTTGCATAGTTTCAATGAAGTGGAGAGGAACTCTCGAATAGTGTGAATTTGTCACATGCAAGTGACTTAGTGAAAACATATGCCTTCTGTTCGGTTGTAAGACAAAGCTGGAGAGCATGATGTTGTGCTTCAAGACATGCTCACGTATGAAATGAACTTGTACTTCAATATGCTTGGTTCTCTCATGAAATCTTTGGATTGCAAACAAGCTTGAACTCCTTCATTATCAACATATACTAGAGTGGATTTCTGTTGTGGTATACCAATTCCTTCCGATTCGGCATAGCCATGTTAGCTTCACAAAGCGACTTCACATGTGGCTCGATACTCTACTTCGTAGAAGAGTGAGAAACAAAGTTCTGTTTCTTGCTTCCCCATGATATTGGTCTAGATCCCATAAGAAGATGGCTTCGATGTTGACTTCTATCATCCATGTTTCTGCATGATCGAATCTGAATATCACCGTCGAAGAGGTTGTCATTCTTCTTGTACTCTAGACCAAGTCACTTTGTGCCACTTTAGATATCTCAGAAATTCTTTTTGTTGCTTTTCTAATGACATATTTTTGGTTCTTTCAGCGTGCGTTAACACCTCTTTCCATAATCAGAAGGGTATATTGAAAGGGTGATCTTCTTCCACATACCGACGGGTATATCGGCTGACGGTATATTGAGAGGGAGACCATAAACACGGAGTGATAAGAGCCTTACCCTTTTTCAAAAATTTAGAGTTTCAGAAATTCAGATTGTAGAAATGGGTGCACAAGCACCAAAGTTCTTCTTGCGATTCACAACTACTTAGAGGAGACAACTATGCTGCGTGGAAACCGAAGATCAAGATGTTACTTGAGTTTGAAGACTATGGACAATTGTAGATGGAACAAGCTGTTTCAACAACTCTGCTCATTAGGGCATAATTGACCTCTTCACGAGCTTTCGCGAGTTCTAGGAGTTCGTGGATTGGATGATATGCTAGGTGCTTCATCCAAATTTACATCTCTTATTAATTGAGTATACCATTTAGGTAACTTCTTAGCTGTTCCATTGGCTTGTGGTGGATCCAAGTTTTCACCATCATTCAATTCATCACTTTTGTCATCTTTAGGTGGGAACATCAAATTTTGTCTTCACAAGAGTTGTATTTTGCATGTTTGTTGAGTCATTGAGTGGAGCATCTGCTTGTTTCTTCTCAAAGAACTCAACATCACTACTTTTGTATACTTTCTTTGCTTTTGATCCCATGTCTGCACTCCAAGTGCTTTTTTCACCGTATCCAATGAATATTAGTTTCTCAGCTTTTCATAGCCAAATTTTTCCTATTCTTCTTGGGTATGTGCATGCTAGCTTTACACCCAAATACTCTTAGGTGTGAAATTGATGGTTTCCGATTTGACCATGCTTCTTGAGGTGTCACTCCTTCAAGAGCTCTTTGTGGGCACTCTGTTCAACAAATAGATTGCTGGAGTTCTTGCAGCCTTCCGCCCAAAATGTCTTTGTTAAAGCACGAGTCGTCAATCATACATCGCACCATTTCCATGATAGTATGATTCCTTCTCTCAACTATACCATTCTCGTTGTTGTGGTGTGTGAGTAGGAGGCATTTTTCGACGAATCCCATGAGCTTTAGGTAAGTCTTGAACTCATTTCTTGTCAATTCCCCCTCAATCTAAGTGGAGAGTTTTGATCATGCGATCAACTTCATTCTCAACAAGTGCTTTGAACTTCAGAATGTCTCAAAGGCTTGACTCTTGTTCTTAGACAATATATCCACATCTTTCTTGAGTAGTCATCAACACAAAGCATGAAGTATTGACATCCGAATGACTTGGTTACATGGGCCCACAAAGATCGGTGTGTAATAAATCAAGCTTTCCTTAGCTCTATATGTGTTCTTAGGAGAAGGTACTCTGTGTTACTTTAGGCTATGCATTGTGACACTTATTAGTGTTGTGTGGCAGTGTAGGTAATCCTTTCACCATGTTTCCTTTTGAAGTGTTTGGAGATAGCCAAAATGATGTGACCCATATCTGCGATGCCATAGTTCTCTGATTGTGTGCCTTTGGCCACTAGAGCTTGATCATCCTTGTGGACAAAATCAAGTTGGAACATACGTCCACATTGGAGGCCCTGCTACAATCTTGGAACCTCTTGATTTATCTCTTATCAAGCACACTTTTTCTCCATTATTATTGTCAAAATCCAACTTCAAGTTGTGATCAAGGAGTTGACTAACTAATAGAAAATTCTTGATCGTCAACCCAGTACATACAATACATCTATGATTTTGTAGTCATGCTTTCCAAGAAAGTAGTGAAATGTTTCCAATCCCCTTCGACACTTTGTATGATGAGTCATCACCTAATGACACATGGTTCTTGTTAGGTGAGTCACGTAGTGTGTAGAACTAATCTCATAGCCGTCCATCATGTGTGAGGTTCGCACTCCGAGTCAACATACCAAATATCTTGTGTGGACTTAGTTTCTTCATCAAATTGAGAAAAATACATGTGGTGTCCTTCATCCTAATCATCCTCATGTTCGCAATGTACCCTTGTTGTTTGGGTTTTCTTTTCCAATTACCATTTTTCTACCCTTGATTATTGTTGTTGTTGGACTTCCCTTTATTTGAATTGTTGTTACATTGTTGGTTGTTGGGTTTTTAATTGCTTGATGAACCCTTTTTGCGGGGAATTATACAACAATCTTTGATGTCATGTCCCCTCTATTGCAAAATGGGACACTTCTTGGTGTTGTCTCGATTGACTTTGGTCCCTTTGTTGACTTTGATTTTGTTGGGACTTCTTGTTATTGGACTGAAATTTCCCCTTTCCTTTATGATTGGAAGATAGTGCTTGCTCATCTTCATGATCTTTCTTGTTCATTTCCTCTTCTTATTGGAGTAGATTGACCAACTTCTCAAAGGTGTTGTGTGTTCACCGATATGATAGTTGTCACAAAGATTCAGTAGGAAGGAGGAAGTGCTTGCAACACAATTGGTACTAGAGATGCCCTCAAAGTAGCTGAACTCGTCTCAAAAAAACTTCAACCTTCTCATTGTGCTTGAACTTGAGAGTATGTAGTTGTGATAGTAGGTTGAGGATGGCATTCTTGTTCTTTACCTCATGACTCGTGCTCAACTTATCCACATGCATCCTTGGCTGATGTGGCATCTCTAATGTGGGGTTGTACATCATCTGCATTACGTTAAACAAGATGATCAACTTGGCCTTTGATTGGCCCTATCAAATTGAACTTGTTTTTTTTTCATCTACAAATCGGTCCATAGGTCTTCAAACTCAAGTAACACTTTGATCTTCGGTTTCCATGCAACATAGTTTCCTCCTCTAAGCATTTGTGAATGCAGCAGAAGAACTTTGGTGCTTGTGCACCCATTTCTGCCAATCTAAATTTTTGAAACTCGAATTTCTCGACAAAGGGTAAGACTCTTATCACTCTAGGTTTATGGTCTTCCTCTCAATATACCGTCAGCCGATATACCAAACCTTTCTATATACGCTCCCTTCCGATATACCCGTCGATACGTGGAAGAAGATCACCCTTTCAATATACCATCGATCACGAAAGAGGTGTTAACACACGTGAAAGAATTTAGCACGTGGTACTTAGACAAGACAGAGAGGGGTTTTGCAAGCACAAACAGATGGAGGGCTCAAATATGTGTGTATTGTGTCCTTATTACTCCTGTCGATTTTATAGGGTCGATGCCCGGATGACATTTAGGCAGTTGTGTTAGGCATTAAGTGCAGTAGTATTCGCGACGGCATCACCGTAAGCGCTTCCCAGAGGCACCGTATATACCGAACGTTGCTATGAGATCAAAGATCTAGTGTGATAGAACCAAATAAAATAAAAAAATTGCACTTCTTTTTATCTTTTCAACTTTATGTACCAAGATTAGTACAAAAATGATCCAAAAGTACATCAAAATGAAGTTTTTGTGTCCCCCTCTTTAGAAAAAGGGTCTAGAATCACAAAATACAATTTAGGCCAAAATATTTTTACCCCAATAGGTGTTTTTTTTGCTAAATTTAGCGGTGGCTCTAAATGTGTGTGATGAGCTTCTAAATTTAGAAATCTCCCAAAATTTAGTAATTTCTCCAAATTTTCAAAAAAATAATTTAATAAAAAATATGGAGAGTGGGAATTGAACCGCTGACTTTGTTTGGTCCTAGAGATCCAAACAAACAATCGAATATTGTTTTCACCTTTTCTCACATATCGCGATCACGGTTTTTCTAAAATTTTACACAGAGCATTATAAAATATTTTTCTTGAAACCACAAAATTTTAGAAGAATCGAAATCTTAATTTTTGATATCTTACCAATTTACCAACTAGATCTATTTTTTAGAAAAAATGATCCAACTTGTCTGATTTTCGTCATATTTAGAGGCCGAATCAAGATGATGTAAACTACAAAGTTGTGCATATCCTTCTTTTCTTTCCATCAAAAGAAATGGAACATCAATCCAATTTTTATGAAAAATTTATGTCCTTTTTTATAAGAGCTATTTTCTAGAATTTTGTTGACTGGAGTGCTTCAACCTTTGCTCCCGAATTCTTCACCTCCACTTTGGATCGATTTTTTTAGATCGATCTGATTTTTTTTTTTTTAGATCTGCAAATTTTTTTCAAGATCTCTCTCCTTTTTTTAAAAAATCTTTTTTTTTTTCACAAATGTTTTTTTTTTTTTAAGTTTTTTTTTAAAGATCTCAATCTGGAAATATTCCGCATGATATGTTGGATCAATTGGCTATGCAATAACTAATCCAAAAAAATTACCTTCCAAATAAGTGGATAGGTCAAATTTTAGTTGAGGAATGCTTAGAAGGAATGGAGGCCGCAGGATGCTTCAATGACTCTCCTTTGATGCGAGATCTTCTTGTAAACACCTAAAATTGGTTATCGATTTAGTGTCCCTACGTCTTGCGTTTGCTCTCTCGGGTAACCTCGGGGCACATTTATATCACCACTATCCCCTTTGGGTATTATTCAATTTTTGATTCAAACACCTATCCTAAGTTTAATTTTCCCCATTATGTTTTACCCGTGAGTAATTACATATTAACTATTTAATTACACCTTTTACATGTATCCTAACCACTTATCTACCCCATATCTATTCTATCCATATATCCCCCCTATTTCTCCTCCTCCCAAACCGGGATATTTCTCATATTTGAGGTGGAGGGATCACTCTTATCTTTCCAAAATCGCTCCTTTTGGCCATTTCAGAATCATGCCCATGATCGGGCGCCGATCGGTACTCACGGACGCCGATTTTTCTGGAATGGCGCCGACTATAAATAGAGGCCTGTAACTTAGTTCTAGAGAGACATGATTAGTAAGAGAGAGAACGAGAGATCTTTGAGCATCAAGTGTGAACATTATCTATCGAATGAGAGTGGATTTTGTCCAAATCAATCCTCGAGAGGAGCACTGCTACTTTGCTCTTATCACATCAACATCGCACGTCTCCATTGATTTTACGGTGACTCTGCTCTCGCATCTAAGATACGGTGGAGCCTTGCAAGATCTCTCGGCTTCAGCCAGCCGAATCTAGCGAGACATTGACGATCTTGCCTTCGTTTTCCGATTCCCAAATCTTCTCGCACTTTGTCTCGGATCGACGCCGATCTATATCGATCGCCGACACCGATCCGGACGATCGACACTTGATCTATATCGATCGACCGATCCTCGAACGATCGATGCCGATTGTACATAATCAACGCCGATCATCCTGCAGATAGGTAAAAAGACATAGGTAATACAAATCCAGCTTTATTTTCACAGTTCCCTATTTTCTATTGCTTTACCTTTCATTGCTGTTTAGATTATGTTTATTACTTTGATCAGAAAATCTAGTCCTATACGTACATCTTTTATCATGTAAGCTTCTTTACTTAATTGAAAAACGTGGGTCGACATCCACGAGGAGCTTATCGCTTCCTGGATCCACTTCTGGGCGGTCCACCTAAATATCTTTTAACGTTGTCTTTTACGTCACAAGCATCGGTGTCTTGCAGTTACTCGGATCTACCGTGCGTAATTACTCGTATGCACCCATCTTATCTACATCGGCTTCCTTATCCATCTACATCTTCGGATCTTGTCCATCAGGTATCAATTTCATTTGAGTTTTTCAAGGTTTTTGTGTTTAGTTTGGTACATTAACTTGGACAGGTAACAAGCGAAATTCTTGATCAACATTCTGACACGCCCGATGGGACCCAACCAAAGTCCGTTATTGGTAAGTTCATCTCTTTTTTTTAGTTTTGAGCTTTGTTATTTTTCTTCACTAATTTTTATTAGTTCTGCTTGAGCATTTCCTTTCATCGTTTCAATCTTGCTCTTTATGCGAAATTGTTATTTCCTTGAAATTTTTCTAGTTCCTTAAAATAGAAATTTTTCGTTTCACCATTATCTGGATATATCTTTCTGGATTTTGTTTTTTGTTTGCTTAACCTTTTCTTGCGGAGCACTTTTCTTGTTCGTGGGATTGTTGAGGGGAAGATCTCAACACACACTTTTTGAAGTCCACACACCTTGGAGAGCTAAATCTACGGTATTTCTCTTTACGGTGTTTTCTCCTTTTAGAACTAAAAAAAAAAAACTTTCTTTGTTTGTGGTCTATCACATTCAAACATTTCAATTTTGGTGCTTAAAAAAATTTAATCGCATTTGGGAAAGAATCATTTGACTTGTCTTCATCGAAATCAAACACTTCATTTTTAAGTGCTTAAAAAAAAAAAAAAACTCTTTCTTTGTCATCTCTGTTTGTATGTTTTTCATCTAGTTTTAATTAGGTGGAAAATTGATCAAAATCGGTAGTGACACTATTTGATTTTATTTTTCACCCTTACAAAGCCAAAAGCGGTGCATTTCAAGGTGTGCTTATAAATTCACGCGGAAGTTCGGTATATATTGCAAAGCACTCGGCTCCCTTATCGCGGCGGTGTGTGAAGTGTGGGGGTAGGCCCTATATCAAGCCAATCTGGGTATTTTCTTTGAAGTGCCTTGGGACTCCTCACCAAAACATCCCCCAAACCATCCTTAGTTTGGCTATCCGAGTAGTTCTGTTCAAAAAGGCCTTCCCTAATATTTTCTTTCTTAAAAGCATAAAAACTTAAAAGAGATAATCACCTACGCCTTGAATTATCTATGCATTAGTTAGGTCAATCTTCTTTTCGCTTGTTTACGACAAATGAGGTCATCACTCGATCATAATCTAGAAGAATGGCTCAATTAGCCCCTTCTTCCTCCGAGATCACCACTAGTGTGGATGTTTGGCACCCCTGTGTCTTCTGGGACATTTGTTAGTTGGTTCCCATCCTGGTCATATAATCCTTTCTATCAGGCCAAAGCAACCCCATCACGTCCAGCTTCCCCTAGTCCTTTAGAAATATCATTTACTTCTGACTCAGAGTATGTTCCTCGTGGGGATCCTGAATTTTAGGCGCTCCTTGATCGCAATCTGGTAGCCCTCATGGACTACCTAGTACACAAGTCTATTCAAATATCTGATCAGGGACCACCAATCCAGCAAGTGTACGATTATCCTCGTGAACCATCCCAGGCTTTTGTAGAACAGTTAACATTATTTTTCTCACCTCGAGCCACGGAGGAGGGTGGCGCACCTGTGCCTCCTTTTTCTCTTCCACCGACCATATCGACTAGTTCTCAAATAGTCTTACCTATTCCTAACGCCCCAGATTACCTCGACTATTCCACAACCTACTTCGAGAGGTCCTCTTCTCTCAAGGCTATAATGAGTGCCTCTGCACCCGCATATTCTTTGTTAATTCATCTATGCCATCCATTGTGTCCCGAGTCGGTACCCTTTATGAGTCAACCCCCTTCAACTAGTCGGTTGGTTCACCTTCTCGTCCTCCCAGGTGGGTTTTTCTTCCAATGTTCCAAGAATAAAGTGACCTTCACCCATCCTCTAAGCATCGGCACCCTTAACAACTAACTCGGCGGTAAAAAGCCTCTTTCGGTCTTGTTCCCCACCATGTCAATCAAATTGGCACCCATGTTCCTCAACTGTTCGATTGGTTAACAAGCATAGGAGTCCACCAATCACAGGCTCCATCCGTCATCCAACCTTCATTTTCTCAACCACTTATTATCTCACAACCTACCTATACACAGGCTCCTTCACAACAAATACCCCACCAGGCGTCACCCAGAATGCCTGGTTACTCCTCTTATCATCCTATCAATCAACAGATGAATCCCCCATTGACACCTCAACAACATCCACCATTTGCTTCTTATGTAGGACATGCCAGTGTGCCTCCTCCTCAATCTGACGTGGTTCAAATTCTTTTCAAGAAAATCATAGACTTGGAAGCCTCCACCAAAGGGGCTCGTCCTTCATACTCTTTTGAAGAAGTGTGTAATGAACCCATTCACCCCTCAGTGGCTTTTAAGCCTTATCCTCCCCAATGGGAACTTCCTAAATTTTCAAAATTTCACAGTCGGGAGGACCCTCAACAACATTTGTGAGCATTCAAACATGCTTGCTACCTCATAGTCCCGTGATCAGGACCTTATGCTCCGTACTTTTCCTATGTCTCTAGCATAGTTCTGCTTTAGACCGGTAGTCAATAACATTCCTCAACATTCCTTGTTTTCTTTCTCTCAATTGCTTGAGATGTTTGTTGAAAACTTTTCAATAAATATCACACATAAGATCTTGATTACAGATCTTTATAACATTCGTCAATTCAATGATGAGTCTATTGCAGACTTTGTCACTCGTTGGAGAGGGATAATAAACCAATTGTCTTTCTCCCTTCCTCAATCCCAACAGATCGAGTTGTTTACTCGATCTCGTGCTAATCATATTTCTTCCACTTTAAGGATCCAGACCTTTCATACATTTGAAGAAGCCTTTACGATGGCACGCAAACTTGAATCTCGCGCCATTGAACAAGGGAAGTTAAAACTTCACTCTAAATCTAAACCAGATTTTTCTCGGTTTACCAAATCAAATCCTTCCACTTCTAAAGACAAGAATCAGGGATCCACCAACGCTATCGTATTAAAAACATCACGAGCCAATAACACTTCTAATCAAACACCATGAAGAGACTCCCCATCTTCTCGAAAAGGGTCCTCATCATCTCGATCTTTCACTTCATTGGGGGAATCATATGCTTCTATCCTGGAAAAAATGTTGGAAGTCCACATGATCGAACTTCCCCCCATTAAGAATATTGATAAAAGCCAAGAACGCCTATTCGGTATAGGGAAAATGACTTGTCATTATCATAGAACCAAAGGTCATGACATCAAACGATGTCGGACCTTCAAAATCTTGTCCGAGAAATTCATGATAAAGGCAAGCTCATTCTCGGATAACCCAAATGCTCCCCCAAATCAAGCCTTTGGATGTCTTTAAACAACCTTTTTCCCAATCATTTCCCGAACCATGATGCTTCGAGTCTCAAAACCAAACAATCATCTTGTCACTTCATCTCTACGGAGAAGAATCTTCTTCTAAAACTAAGCCATCTGCGAACACATCGACCGAATCAGAACCTCCTTCCGCTTCATTAATCGTTGGGATTCCACCATCTTTAGATAGCCCGTCTTTGAATATTCCAACATTGTTAGATACGGATTCACCTCTCTCTGCTTCTTTGTCTGATCTCCCGTCCATACCCGAGACAGTATCATCCTCATCTGTCTCATCATCAGACATTCTTTCAATGCTCGAGGCAATTACATCCCTTCGAGTTTCCACTTCGTGGATACATCTACTGCATTTCTCCCATTTTTGCTGCGATTATGCCATTGGTAAAGCGTACCTATAGTCGTGCTTGACTTGACGGAAGCGTCTTCGATTTTGACCCTTCATGTTTCCTTTCCTACGGTAGTTTCACCTTAATTCTTGTATTCGAGAAGTAGTTCCCTCGCAAGGCGCTTCTTCATCACTCACTTCTTCCATCACCAATGCTACTTTGCCTATTAAGGGGAAATCTAAAGAAGTAAAGACTAACACCTATACGCTCGGTTCGAACTTAGACCGAGACAACCTTGAAATCTAACGTTGCGTCATCGCATGCCTCCCATTTGCTTCCCTGAAAAGGTTACAATCACCTTATGTGGTTGAAATTGTCACCATCCCCGAAAAGGAAAGCCCATATTTCGAACCATCAAGACTCTTTGTGCTTTCCAAAAAATCCCTCTCTGCACCTCATAAAAGATTGGATTTGTCCGCCGAGAAGGCGTCTTCTTCTACACACTTATCCAAACCGTCATCTTCTTCTACAACATGTTCTTCACCGGCACCTCGAAAAGTGGACTTACCTACTAAAAAGATGTCACCTCTTTTATCGTAATCATCGCTTCCGTTGCAAAACTAGGGAACCTCTGTTCCTCTCGATTATACCTACTTTGGGAGCTTCTTCCTCATCTAAATCGACATTATCTAAATCATCATTAGTTTCGCTCAAGCAGACCTCCCTTATCTCACGAAGACCACAACACTTGTCACATCTCCATCATCTTCAAAATCTATTTTAGGGGCTCCTCCTCCATCGAAATCAATCATGTCTCACTTACTTCCATCTCAAGCACCTAAGGCTGCTCCTCCATATGTCCAAAAAAAAATAAGATGATCCCTAAAAAGACTGTCAAACCTAACGTGCAGGTTCTTTTACCTCGGCAGTCTATTAAAGTAAAAGAGGTGCCTTCATCATCTCTGTCCTCATCTTTGTCTACCGGGTTCTATACTGAAATCCTTCGCCAACTTATCCAATCTTCATCCATATCTCTTCCTCCGATTAAACCCTATAACCCTAAAGGAGTTAAACCTACCCTGGTTTAACTCGATTTGATTTGTGCTTACCACCGCACGGGTCATGATACCGGGGATGTAAAGCTCTTCAACATTTGTCAACAACATTTTGGAAGAAAGTGATCTTTTGCTGGAGGAGGAGGAACAAGTATCTCCTGTCATCTTAGCTCCATCTGAGCCCCAACGATCTACTCAGACCTCTACTTCTAGTGATTCCACTCCAAATGATCTTCCACCTTCTCAAATCGACACAATTCATATCGCCACTAGAACCCAACAATATGATAATCCATCCTCATCTACAACATCTCGACCACGGGTTGTCATTTCTGCAGCCCCCAAAGGAGTTCCTCCTTCCTCATTAGCCCGAGACCTCGGGTCTCTATTCGTGCTGCACCTCGGGCTCAAATTCCCGTGTCAGTTGAGGAGAGTGTTATGAAACAACTCACCCAGGCTCCGGTCAAAATGTCTCTTTTTGACCTCATTCAATCCTCTCCGCAACATCGCCAGGCTCTGATTGATAATCTGCGTCGCATCGCAGTGAATTCAGATGAGCCCCAGCCCTTCGAGATGGTTGTTGGATTGAATAGACCATCAACCGCCATTTCTTTTGAAGATTCGGAAATTCCTTCCCTTTCTTCCGAGGATTTGGAGGCTCCCCTCTTTATCACAGTCCAAATCGACAACACTACATTAAAACACATTATGATCGACAGTGGTGCTGCACTCAACGTCATCTCCTCGCACACATTCGAGAAACTTAAGTTACCAAAGAACGTAGTGTCACCCCGCCTTTTCGCTCTTCGATCATTTAACGATCAACTAACAGTTACTTTAGGAACTGTGGTCCTACCCATTCGAGTAGGTAAGAAGCTGCTTCACGAACTCTTTTACATTGTTGAAGGGAAATTCCACTATAATATGATCCTTGGATGCTCCTGGATTCGTGCAATGCATTGTGTCCCATCCACCCTCCATCGATGCTTAAAATATCAATATGAGGGAAAAATCTATACTCATCAGGAGAGATCCTTTTTTCCTTAGCGCGCAATGCGACATGACCATGTGGTGCCCTCTAAAGGAAAATGCTTGTTCTCCTGACGGGGCCTCATCTTCTTCCATACCTACAACCAAACTACCGGATTTACAAAATTTAGAAGAGACATTACAGCGTTTCTCACTGGGAGAGCTTCCTCTCCTTTCTTTTGACACCCATCTCAAACCTAGTGAGTATGGTAGACCAGACAAACAACTTGAATATCAGCCAGGTCTTGGTCGCATCGTCACCATTGGTCTGCCCAATCAATAGAATAATTTCATTTACGGTGGTCTTGATACGTCTCACTATCGCCCGGATTCTCCTCCTAGGACCAAACCTTATTTAACAGGGTTCGATTGTCTACAGAATCCCACGTTTGCAAAAACTTATTTATATCAATGCGCGTGGAAAGGCTTTGGCTTGGGTAAATATGAACAAGGTGTGCATGACCTTGCATCCATTCCAACTCTCAAGCCACATCAAAAATTTGGTTTAGGAATTAAACCTCTTTCAAAAGCCACACATAATCACGCTTTCTCGATGAGCCTCTTCCTATTGAGGAACCATCTTCTCCCGCTAAGTCAAGCATCATTCGATGTGGATGATGCCATTTCCATCCGTCTAAATTTTTTTAGTCAATACCATTTCCTTAAGGCCACTAGCCTATAAGGCTAATGACAAGTCCACTTCCATACCGTTAATTTTCCCTGAAATAGTTGGAGACGACTCTCCTACTATCAACACTATCCACTATGCGGATGATGATTCTGTCCTCACCTATCCTGGGGCAGAGGATTCCTATCTTCCTAAAACCATTCCTTCTAACACGTCTACGCTTCTCAACGAAGCCATTGTTGACCTTAATATAGGGACTTCTAAAGACCCTCGCATCATTAAGGTCGGCTAATCCCTTAATCCATAGGAGTTAGGAGACTTTACTGCTTTTCTTTCCAACCATCATCAAGCCTTTGCTTGGGCATATGAGGATATGCTAGGACTCGATCCCGATATCGTGGTCCACAATATCGTTACTCTTCCCGACATCAAACCGGTTAAAAAAATTACGTAAAATGAACCCTAGAGTAGCCCTTCTTGTTAAAGAAGAATTCGCAACGCTTGCTCTCGCTAACTTCATCCAACCCATCGATTATCCACAATGGGTTTCCAATGTAGTACCGATAACTAAAGCTACCGGGAAAATTTGAATTTGTACCGACTCTCGGGATCTTAATCTTGCTTGTCCAAAAGATGATTTTCCTCTACCTAATATTAACCAACTCATGGATTTAAGCGTGGGTCATGAGATGATTTCTCTTATGGATGGTTTCTCTGGGTATAATCAAATTATCATCGCACTTTTGGAAGACCAACATAAGACTTCTTTCATAACTCCTTGGGGACCTTTTGTTATCGTGTCATGCCTTTCGGTCTTAAGAATGCGGGGAGCAACCTATCGCCGAGAAATGACCTACATCTTCCATGATCTCTTACATAAAATCTGTGGAAGATTACGTCGACGATCTCCTCGGTAAATCCAAACGTCGTCAGGATCATCTTTTCATTCTTGCACCTCTCTTTGAGAGGCTTATTCACTTTTTTCTTCGTTTAAATTCATCTAAGTGCGTGTTTGGCATTCTCACTGGTAAACTTTTAGGTTTTATCATTTCCATTAGGGGTATCGAAGTAGACCCCGCAAAAATAAAAGCTATCCTTGAGATGCCTCCCCCTTCTAACTTAAAGCAACTCCATGGGTCTCCAAGGATGTCTTCAATCAGTGCGTCATTTTATCTCACAATTGTCGGACCGTTGTCAACCTTTTCATCATCTCCTCCGTAAGAATGTTCATTTTGAATGGGATGAGCATTGCTAAAAGGCCTTCGATGATCTCAAAGCTTATCTTCTTTCTCCACTTGTGCTTACACCTCCACGCAAGGGGGAGCCTTTCTATCTTTATATCTCTGTGACTGACCATGCTCTGGGAGCCATGATCTCGCATCAGGATGCTTGCGGTAAAGAACAAGTTGTCTATTACATCAGTCGCACCCTCCATGAGTATGAAACACGTTACTCCGAAGCCGAAAAGTTGTGTTGTGCTCTCTTCTTCGCAACTTCTAAGCTTCGTCATTACCTTCTTAATCACAAAACTTACATTGTCACAAGTGTCAATCCACTCAAGACAATTCATGTGAAGCCTTATCACAATGATCGTATCACTCGTTGGCTCATGCTTATGACAGAATTTGATCTTGAGTTTATCCCGCAAAGGTCTATCAAGGGTCAGGTCATTGCGAGATCAATTAGGCTGATGCTCCTCTTAGGACACTCAAGTCCCCTTGCTCGATTCACGATGAATATATCCAACAAACTAATTTTGGTCCTGTCTCCATTTAAAGTAAAGCTCTTCTTTGATGGATCCAAATTCCAGCAAGGGGAGGTACGAAGTTTCGTGATGATTCCTCCTTGGGGTACGCCTATCCCAGTCGCACACAAATTGAACTTTGAGTGCACCAATAATATGGCTGAATATGAAGCTCTTGTCTTAGGTCTTCAAAATGCCATTAATCTCGGCGCTCATCATATTAACATCTTTGGTGATTCTGAACTCATCGTTAATCAAGTCACGGGTGTCTATCAATGCAAGAATGATATCCTTCAAAAATATCGTGATATCGTTCTCGTTCAACTCCAATCTTTTGATAAATTCACTATCCAAGCTATTCCTCGTACTGCGAATCGATTCGTAGATACAATGGCTTTGTTAGCCTCGCTTATCCCGCCTTTTACCGAGGACTCGCGACTTTATGTGGCTGTGCAACGATTAGATCAACCATCTCATCTTAGGCAACTAACTTCAATCCATGTTGTCACAACCCATACTCAGGATGAGTGGTATCAATAGATCGTTGATTATCTATCTCATTCGGTGCTTCCTCCAGATCTGACTTCCAATGGTAGAAGATCTTTTATCCTACGCGCTAATCGCTATACTATTCTAGGCGGGATCCTCTACAAACGCGGCTTTGATGGTATTTTGATTCGGTGCCTCAAAACCCTTGAATCCTCTAAAGCTATCCAGGAGGTCCATGACGGTATCTGTGGTGGACACTTTAGTGGCTTGGCTGTAGCTAAACGCATCTTACGTTTGGGATATTATTGGCCTTCTCTTAATCGAGATTGTTGTGAATACACTAAGAAATGTGTCAAGTGTCAACAACATTCCAATCTCACACATATCCCTAGTCAAGCTTTACAACCTACAGCGGATTTGTGGCCTTTTTCGCAATGGGGTCTTGATCTCATTGGTCTCATCAATCCCCGTTCTTCACAGCGTCATCATTCTATCATTACTGCCACTAAATACTTTACTAAGTGGGTGGAAGCTATCCCTCTTTCTTCAACAAAAGCTAAACCCATAGTTGATTTTGTCTATCAACACATCATTTGTCGCTTTGGTGTTCCACACAAACTCATCATAGATAATGGTAAGTCTTTCAAGAACGTTGATTTGTAGAACCTCTGCGACACTTTCAATATCAAACTCATCTTTTCTTCTCCATACTATCCTCAAGCTAATGGCCAGGCCGAAGCTTCCAATAAAACTTTGCGTAATATCCTCGCAAAGGTAACTAGTCAAGCTAGTAGGGATTGGCATTTACATATCCCTTTTGCTCTCTGGGCTTATCGGACTAGCATTCGTACTCCTACTGGTGCTACTCCCTTCTCTCTTGTCTATGGG
Organism: Taxus wallichiana var. yunnanensis; assembly: GCA_018340775.1. NCBI lineage: Eukaryota > Viridiplantae > Streptophyta > Pinopsida > Cupressales > Taxaceae > Taxus > Taxus wallichiana. The sequence continues at coordinate 413,924,325 of CM031241.1, read as the reverse complement.
TCTGAGGTTGTTCTTCCTTTGGAAGTCCAAATCCCATCTCTCCGTGTTTCTCTCAGAGAATTTGTCTCTGATGAGGGCTATCGTCAAAATCGTCTAGCACAACTTGAATTATTAGATGAGCGGCGTCTCAACGCTCTTGAACATCATCAAGTCTATCTTGAGCATGTCAAACGTGCTTATAACAAGCACTTGCAGCACCGTGACTTCAAAATTGGTGATCTTGTTCTTAAAGAAAACCAAAATGTCACTACACTCGAAAGGAGTCAGCGTGGTAAGTTTTCTCCCAACTAGATGGGTCCATACGTTATCACTCATAAATATGGGTCGGGGGCTTATCGTCTATCTTCCATGGATGGTATACCTGAAGTGGAACCTCTTAATACCTTGTGCATCTACGACCCTTCTCTGTTAAAATATATCTTAAACAAATCTAGTCGCAAGACAGATCTTTCATCCCTCTAACAACCAGTCATATACTTTCATGGTGATTCGAAACTATGTGGTTCTCCACCTATTGTCTTTTTTACCTTAAATATGAGTATCGTGGCTCTACTCATAGCATTTTTCTTCTGGATATGTTTCTCCTCATGGTAGGGATACCTTAATCACCGCTTCATTTGTCCCAAGTTCTTATCTTAATCGGATCTACTCGGGGCATGAGTGCGTTCTCTTTATATGTTTTCTTCCCCTCTATCTGATCTATCTAGGTCTAAACTGAGCTTCTTCCAAAAAGTTAAAAAAAAAAAAAAACCAAGATAGACTGATCCCTTGAAGGATAGCTATCCATACAATCAAATGAATCAAAAGATATAGACCATGCCCTCGAAGGATGGCTATCATTAAAATTCAAAATACAGACTGCTCCCTTGAAGGACGGTTGTTTCTCAAAGGAATACTCAAGGCTTCTTGCATTGATCAGCCTTTCAGTCAGTTTATACACTTTTTAGCATCACTGAAAGACTTCCCGTATTGATCAGTCTTTCCATATCTAGCAAACTTCCCGCATTGATCAGTTTGCTTTTCTGCCAGAAATCATGAAGCTAAGATATAAGACCTTTTGTCGATCATATGGAGAATCCTATTTTCCTAGTATGAACATGTATTCTATCCCTTGTAAATTTTGACAAGATACCTACTTATTGCTCCTTCCGTTTCCCTCCGAAATCTGGTTTGCGGCTAGTTAGTGTCGGGTTTATTTTAACCTCATATAGGGCCTTGTATGCATGATCTTTTGGTTTCCTATCTAGATTCTATTTATGGTCGGTTGGGAGTCTAGCTTATCATTTTTCTTCTTATATGGGTGTATTTCCTTTATTTCTCATCAAGGTCATTTTCATTACATCCTTGACTCTCACAGAGAGTATTTTCCAATTATTTCATCCAGTTAAATTAACATTTAACATGTTAATTTAATCAAACTCTATCATTTGTCTAATTTCATCTGATCTACTTTGTCCAAAACACATGTGGGTCTATCTATCTATTTTCATCAAAATTTAATTAAAAATCTAAAAAATATCAAATCCATTCCAACTATCAACTCCCACCACATCATCTAAACACTTGCCCATTCAAGTAACATTACATCTATCTATATCTATTTTCTCATCCAAATTAAATCCACATATCAATCACATCAAATCACATCTATTTATATCCTCTACATCTATGTCTATCCCATCACATCTATTCATCATCTATCGGTCTATGTCTATATCCAACATAATTACGCTACATCTATCCATGTATATCAAAATTAAAGGCATGAGAACAATTATATGACAAAGGAAATGATGAATCTATATATATACATGAGTGTCTGTACAATAAAAATGGGTGGCTCTCAATCAAGCCATCTATAAAATGCCTTCCGATCGAGGCTACATCACTACATTGATACAAAATACATCAATCTCTATATCGTGAAATCTGATGCGTGGAAGACACTATCTCCTCCACCCTCCTCTGGACCAGGCTGTCTCTCCTAGCCGCCGCCTATCGAGCTAGACGCACCTGCTGCTGGAGGCCTCTACCCACCTCGGTCTCTCCGGTGCTCCCTCCCTTTGATGCCCCACTCGTTGTGGCTGTCGTTGATCTCCTCCTCACCCCGTACCGAGGCACATCATGGGGCATGCTGCAGCTAGGGCATCCTCGTAGTATCTCACCTCAGCGAGGAGAGACTGATATGTACTCAGGCTCATGGTACCAGGTGCTCGTAGTGGTGCTGCTGGTGCTGCTGGTGGTGCCCCTCCTATGGTCGTGCCCTATGTCCCAGACTCTGACATGGTACCTGTCTCACCATATTTGGCCCTGAGGGCCTCCCTATGTCGATGGTAGTGATCCCTCTGCTGGATCGCTGTATCTCGCTCCTAGCGAGCGGTGTCTCTCTCCAAAATCAGGGCATCCCTCTCCACTGTCAGAGCTCTGATCTCCTCGAGAGCCACCTGGTGTGTATGTGTTAGGGTGGCGTGCTCTCCCTCCAGTCTCTCCAGCACTGTAGCCATATCCTCCTCATCGGCATCTATAGATGCTGGAAGGTGTCATGGTAGCTCTGTCACATACCATGCCGCATAACCATCATCCACTCCAGCATCATCATCATTGTTTGTGGAGGGTGGGGCCTCTCTCAATGGATTTGCCAGGATCAAAATCGGCGCAGATCAGTCTCTCTCATTGTCTCGCTGTAAGGCTCAGGTAGTCGGCTTTCTCTGTACTTTAGGCCAAATGCTGTCTCAATACCCGTATAAGCGGGCGCACTCCCATATTGGGCTCGCGGCCCCTAACCACCCTGCTCCATCTCAATCCCACCAAGTGAGCATCCTGACCGGCCCATGTCAGAAATACCCGATATGGTCTCCAGATGACCTGCTCTGGTGTCAGCGTCCTGAAACGCTCAGCATACCAATCTGTGGATCTCCCTGTATCTCCCGAGGCCATATCGGCCTGCCATCGCCGGAATCTGTAATCAATAGCTCCCACTGCTGCTGGCATCCAAGGAAGCCCGGATGGCCTGATCACTGCTATGTGCTCATATGCCCAGCAATGGAGCACAAAACTGACATCAATACCTGTCCTCAGCTAGTGGTATACATCCATAACTCATAATATATCTGAGCTATCAAGGCATCAAAGCAAAGGCAAACACCTTTCGAAGCTGCGGGGATGTCACAAACACAATCTAGTAATAACAATGGGAATCTCCCACCTCCTGAATCTGGTAGAGAAAAATAGGAGATCGCATATCGAATCAACACTATACGTCTGCTCACGGGAACATCACATGCATGCTGCGAGGCTATCCTCACGCCCTGGACACTATCTCTCGAATCATCGCCCTATCTCCATACTGATCGACCTAGGGCCTCTCTTGTTGCTCTCGTGGTGTAATCTCTATCGGGTCCCCAGTGATCGGTAGCCTCAAAATCTTGTATATGTCCTCGTGGGTGATGGTCATCTCACCCGTCCTGAACCAAAAAGTGCAAGTCTGGCTATCCCATCGTCGCACTAGTGCTCGCATCAACTCTACATCTCGCGGCACTCGTCTGTAGTACCGAAAGCCCCGAGCCCGGCTAACTCTAAGTGGCGCCAATCTGCGTCAGTGACGTCGGGGAGAATGGTCTCCAGTAGCTCGGGAATCACATCCCTCATGTGTAATACCTCTCGTGCCTGCATCCACGACATCAAGAGCAATGTTAGCTTCATATTTACCCAAATCCGAACATCCAAAACAAAATTTTTTATCCACATGCTCTATCCAATCGGCGTCGATTAAATACAATCGGCGTCGTTAATTCTGTGGTCGACGCTGATTCATATTAATCGGTGCCGCTTACATTACATCGAAGTCGATTCTACCAATCGACGTCGATTGTCAGGCCGGATGTAAAACACACTCTGGCCTCCCACCAAAACTAAAATAAAATAAAATAATAAAAATGAAGAATAAATAAGATAATGATGAGTCAGGAGGAACCACTTACCCCAGGTCGTGTCCTCCTCCGCTTCTGACCACTTCCAGAGGCTTCCATGGTGCCCAAATCCAATTTTTAACTCTCTCTGAATCAATCGTCATAGTGTAAATAAATCATTCACGTTTTCTGTTCACATATTTATGTCTTGTGAGAACGGTCGGCGCTGATTTGTTTGGTCGGCGCCGTTTATTTAGGTCGGCACCGATTAGTGTGATCGCCGCTGATTTTCCATATCTTTTTACCACAGTGTTGATGCTTGGCTTATTTATCTAGTCATTATTGTGCGCGAGTGTTACCTTTTGGCGCATAATTTTTCGATATTATCATCCATTTTGAGTTTGTTCCCTTTGCATGGGGCACTCTTGCACTTTTTGGCGACTTTGAGTTAACAGTGTCCAGTAGGCACTAACATCCTCGCTTTGCGAGACCAATCAGTTGTCCCTACCAATGTGTCTCTCTTTAGAATCTTGACTATTTTGCAGCCCTCCTTACACTCATGGGTGCAGAGGTACTAATGTCGTCTCATGAGGGAGACCGTCTAGTCTGCCCTACCAATGTGAGTTCCTTAGGTGGCTGCCTCTTTATTCATGTTTGTGCATCATCAATGATCGGATCTACTCTGACATCCAGCTGGGGCATCCTGCGTTTTCATCTACCTTTTTCAAACTTGGGATCGTTTGTTCTATCACCCATCCCATCCCTAGTTTGAGGGGGATCACATCATCACTTTTTCTTCCTTTCTTCCACCTCCTTGTTTTTGTCTCACAACCTTGCTTATCGCAAGTTACTTGACAAAAAGGGGCAAAATGTAGACACCTAAAATTGGTTATCCAATTTAGTGTCCCTCGTGTGCGTTTGCTCTCTCAGGTAACCTGGGGCACGTTTATATCACCACTATCCCCTTGGGGTATTATTCAATTTGTGATTTAAACACCTATCCTAAGTTTAATTCACCCCATTATGTTTTACCCGTGAGTAATTAAATATTAACTATTTAATTACACCTTTTACATGTATCCTAACCACTTATCTACCCCATATCTATTCTATCCATATATCCCCCCTATTTCTCCTCCTCCCAAACCAGGATATTTCTCGTATTTGAGGTGGAGGGATCACTCTTATCTTTCCAGAAATCGCTCCTTTTGGCCATTTTGGGAATCTGTTCCATGATCGGCGGCGCCGACGGTGCTCGGTCGCGCCGATTATAAATAGAGGCCTAGAACTCAGTTCTAGAGAGACACAGATTGTAAGAGAGAGAACGAGAGATCTTTGAGCATCAAGTGTGAACATTATCTATCGAATGAGAGCGGATCTTGTCCAAATCAATCCCTGAGAGGAGCACCGTTACTCTGCTCTTATCACATCAACATCGCACGTCTCCATTGATTTTCTGGTGACTCTGTTCCTGCATCCAGCATAGGTGGAGCCTTGCCAGTATCTCTCCGGCTTTTGCAGATCCAGCAGACATTGACGATCTTGCCTTTGTTTTCCGATTCCCAAATCTTCTCGCACTTTGTCTCGGATCGATGCCAATCTATATCAGTCGACACCGATCTGGACCAGTCGACACCGATCTATATCGATCAGCGCCCGATCTGACGAACGATCGCGCCCGATTCTACATAATCGATGTCGATCATCCTGCAGACAGGTAAAAAGACACAGGTAACACAAATCCAACTTTGTTTTCACAGTTCCCTATTTTCTGTTGCTTTCTGTCTGCTGTTTAGATTTTGTTTATTACTTTGATCAGAAAATCTAGTCCTGTACGTACATCTTTTATCATGTATGCTTCTTTACTTAATTGAAAACGTGGACTGACATCCGCCGAGGGAGCTTATCGCTTCCCGGATCCGCTTCTCAGCAGTCCACCTAAATATCTTTTAACGTGGTCTTTTTCTGTCAAGCATCGGTGTCTCGCAGGTTACTTGGATCTACTGTGCAGAATTGCTCGTGTGCGCCCGTCTTATCTACATCGGCTTCCTTATCCATCTACATCTTCGGATCTTGTCCATCAGGTATCAATTTCATTTGAGTTTTTCAAGGTTTTTGTGTTTAGTTTGAGTACAATAACTTGGGCGGAGTAACAAGCATGAAATTCTTGATCAACACTTCTTCTCCAATGGATCCTCTCCAATAGTGCTCCTCTTCAACCTTGCTTGGATAGAACCTACTCTGATACCAAATGATAATAATGGTATAGCTTTGATACCAAATGATAGAATAGAATAAGATTGCAATGACCAAAGAGGGACGGAAGCCTCACAAATATTATTGATCATGAAATCAGATTACATAACAATGCAAGAGCTGTAATATTTATAGATATTAGACAGCCTCATATGGATAGACATGACACCCTAGCAGGCACCAACTACGAGATGATAAGACCCATCTCACATGCACATGTAATTACTACTAATACCAATATTGAATGTTATCCAACATAACAATATTGAATGCAAGTCACTAGACTAGAGTGCACATGTTGCACATTATTAAATAAAAGACAATGCAATAAATATGCCTATGCTAAATTATGTTAACAACTAAAATTGTCTCATATTGTTTTTGAGGTGAGCATCACAGTTATATCAGATATGATTAAACCTATTTTTGGAGCGTGCCATTGATTATTCTTGCTCGGGTAATTTTTTATGTATATCTTACTATTGATTTGCTTATTGGTACCAAAATTCACATATATTGGACAACACAACTATAAACAAACACAAAATATAGAGAGCATCTTCTACACCGACTTATCCATTTACAAAACATATCTAATTTGCAGTTAATATATGTGATGAGGCCATCATGACATCCAATTTGCGATCCATTCCATTGGATACCATGTGGAATCTCTTCAGACCTATGCATTTGTTATACATCGAATATAATATCATGACACAGACAAATATATTATTGGTATAAATGTTCGGTCTCTTTCGCATGCTTACTATGTTGGAGGTGTCTACATTATGAGGAAGCAATTCTTCCCTAAACGTCCGTTATCCACATGAATTATGACGTTTAATTACGTCGAAAGGCGTTGGGAGTCCAGGGTTAAATTTGATGCATGTTTACACGTTTTTTCATTTTTAGCCGTAAAAAACAGGCAAATTATATTTCAAGCCGTAGTCAAGGATGGGCAATTTTTTTTGTAACCTATCACTTTGATGTGTAGATTAAAAATTCAATTGTTTTAATATATATAGTGATTATATGTTATAGGTTCCATGCTATGGGAATCGGGATTGTAGTTACTTGTGTAGTGTGGTGCGCCTATAACTACATTAATAATTAATGTTATTAAGAAATTGATGAGTCAGAAATTTGTCCAATGAGGAGATTCTTATTATAGTTCTAGCTAATGTTTAAAGAATCCAACACCATGACTTCACGACTCCTAATAATAAACAATTCAATACATGAATTTTTCCCACGTACCCCCCTTCTTTCTTCCATATTTCTCTATCGTTCGTGTACTTACCGCTTTGTGCACCTCAACTTCTAATTGGTTTCTATCCTTTGTTGGTATACATATTTATTATGCAAATTCAAATTTGAATTTCCCACCGGCATGAAAGTCGACCAAACTAATATTGTTTCACTTTTATTGTTCGTGCAAATGCTAACATTGTTTTGGTAGAAGAAAACCAAAGTGGACTACACATTTATTCTCTCTAATTAGAGATAGAGCGAATGAGAGAATGGGGTGGCCATTGGAGATGGTTAAGGTTGTATGTGTTACATTCTCGTTAATGTTTCATTTCCTTTGTGTTTTTTTTTGCATGGCCACCATCTGCAGATTATCACAGGAGATAAAATGGAGAAACTTGCTTTCTTTTCATTTATTTGGAGGTTTCTCACAAATGGAAACTTATTTCATGTGTAGTAAAATAAACACTTTGAGGATGATATGTACAAGAAGTTACCAACGCCATTTTCCAACTTGGAAAGATGAGATATCTGTATTTGACGTAGTGAGAGACATAAACAAGTAAAGTTTATACTTCTTAATAATTCTCCTTTTACCTTATTTAATGTGGAATTTGCTTGCAATTAGAAATCATTTTCATTTTGACTTAGTTATTAAGAACAAATTGACACCATATTTTTCTTTGTAAGAGTTTATTTATTCACACCGTATTTTTCAAAATCACATTTAAAGGAGTTTTTTTTAAAATGTTTTATTTTGTGTCTTTTGTATATGAATTTAATGTTTAAGACTTTTGCTTGGGATGTCCAAATCGAATCATGTGTTTGAGGTTTTACATTAAGGCATTTCAAAGAATTATTGGTTTGTAAAGACTGTTTTTCACTTGCTTTGTTTAGTTTTTGAGACAAGCCTTACCATTTGAATTTTGAATTATTCATTGGAGAAAAATATAGTGTTCATTAAAATTATAAAATATAGATAGTTTATTGTAAATCACTCTTGGGATTAGGCACCTTGCCACACTAGGTACAACAACACAAAATGTAGCATTTTTGACCTCTTCAATAATCTATGAAAGTCAAAACTAAAAATCAATGTCTTGTGTAAGGTAATATTAGTTAAAACACCATCACAATGTTTTTTTCTTGATGGGTAGGGGTGACCATCAAATTTAACCCTTGTTTTGGGATGGTCCGAGATGAATCTAATAGCCGTCGGATGATGGACGGAGGGGATTGCAGGAGTACATACATTGAAAATCATATGGTCCAGGGGCTAGATATAGGATTTCACATATAATGAGCAAAGAGAAAAAAACCCAATGAAAACGATGCACAAGGATTGTACTTCTGAGAGAGGAAAAAGGGTTGTTGATTGTGAGGATTGTGTTTGAGCTATCGATGGCTTCGCAATGGATTGAAAGCATGGGTTGTTATTTTCATCAATGTGCCATACACATTTAATTCCCTCATGACTGGCAGATATCCCGATGGCGGTTTGATGGCACTCTACAAAATGTAATGGTTTGATGACACTTTGCAAAACGTAATGGAGGTTGATTTTTAGGATTTTAGGGAGAGGACCCCATAATTGTGAATGTACCAAAATATGTACATTTATTTTCACCATTGGTTGTTGAAAAAATGACTAATAGTTTTTCATTTTTTGATTAATGACACTTTTTAAGAGCCAATGACAATGTGACACATAGGGCACTCGGTCATTGGTACCTCTTTCAAATGCTTTATATTATTATTTTTCATTTTAAATCAATTCAAAAACTACTTTTCCTCCAAATAAACATGCGAAACAAAAATGCTGATGTGGCATGATGATATGCTTTATACGATGATATAATTTTTTTTATCTTGTGAGACCCCTACATATATCTACATGCCCCTAAAGTTAGGGTGCACTATTATGTGGTCCTCTCCCCAGAGCCGTAATCTCGAGAATATCCCAAATGAGCCATAATATCAGGACTATCCCCAATGATCTTGATTACACTCGCAGTCGGAATGGTATGGTGAAAGCATAGACACCCAATCTAGGGTGCACAACCTCTCTTTGGTGGGATTATCACCTTGCATTAGTTTTTTCAATGCCAGTAATGGGATTAGTCCATGCAGTGGTTCTTGCATTGTCTTCTCTTCTGGTGGTGGAAACAAGTGCAACGTGCATCTTCCACTTCTCTCCTTCATGTCCACAAATTCATTTCCCTCCTGGATTCCCCATTAACCAAACCCAAGCTCTCAACTTGTCGGGGCATGCCAAATCACCACCCCACCATGCACCGGTTAATTTTAATATCAATCACAAACCTGTTATATATTTTATGTTGGGGAAAAATTTGTATGGGATTCATACATGTGTTAAATGCACTCATGATTCTGGTACTTTTGATTTGTTGAGCGGTGCAAGTGTTTCTCCCATGACTTCTCCGTATATGCCTACTTTTATATATTTTCATGTCAGATAGGATCGGTAATTAACAATAAATTTTCTGACGAGAATGTGTTTCTATATTGATTTCAAATGTTTGGACATGACAACAAGAATGCATTGTCCATCACTCCTCTCGCAAGTTCTCCCTTAGCTCCATCTATAGTTGGAATTGCCCCATCTAGCCCAAATCCAACCTCAGATGTGAGATCTCTTTTCACACCATCATTTTTTTGGTGTGTTATAGGGACTTATTTCAAGAGGCTTGCTGCTGTGTTGAATGGAGATGGAAATGTTGATTTTGTGGTTAAGTGTAGGCACTTAGCCATAGTCCGAATAACATATGCCTTAAGAGTTTCAACACCTATATAAATGGTGTGTGGTTCATGTTATCTATGGGTGCATTTAGTATAACTTAGTCCTCTATTTGTGTAATATTACACAAGAAAGTACATTTTATATTTCAATTTTTAGAACAGAAATAAATGGCCAAAAACTTACTAATTTTTCCCTATGACTTATTTTCTTCCATGGCTTTCGAGAGGTGATTTTGAAACCTGAGTTATTTGACCATAGTTCCACTTTTACGAGAGTTTGGTTACCTACGATTTGACTCTTTTCTTGGCATTCAACGTGTTTTTGAGTGCGATTGTCCATAATTTCACCGTGCCTTACTAATTGTTTGGTAAAAGAGTTTTCTCTTAGTTTCCCATTGTATAAGGGACAATGTCATCTTTGCATTGTATTTACGACTTGGAAGGATGCAAGATTCTCGAGCATTTTAATTTTTAAGAAACATATTAGAGGGCTTTTTGTAAGGAATTGTAACATATCCCTTTGTTGGGATTTGTACTTTGGTGAATTTTATGACAATGTGCTTTACCAATATCTCCACCATGTCGACTACACCCCTTGTAATAGTCCATGACCTTATTGATGTGTACTAGGATGGATTACCATGGGGTGGTTTTGAATTTACATCATTACCATATAGATGCACCCATGTTGACATTAACTCTATGAAATTTGTGTTGCCATACTACCATGTTTCTATATAATTGTCTAGCTCTAGAAGTTTTTCTAAAACATAATTGATCTTGGGTGTTTTGTATTTAAATGTCACAATTATTGTTATATGGTCATGGAAACCTTAAACTCCTCTCTACAAAAGTATGAAAGAAAGATAGATGCAAACTCAAGTTATAAAATAGTGGACACATGAACATGCATTTACACAACTATCATATCATTTTCACAAAAGACTTTGGCGGGTGATATTGTGCACGATTTATTTAGCTACATCGGTGTTGGCTTGTTAGGCCTAATTGTAGTGTGTTGTGGTTGCTTGTGGTGTATTATAAATACGTGTTCTTTCTATAAATGAATGTATGTTTGTTCTACCACATACCCTCATACACATGTACATATATTTTCATATTCAAACATACGTTTTATGTCCTCTGCACACTTGGTTGGACTTGTTTTATGTTGCGTTTTTACAATGTTTATCTTCAAAATTGTGATTTTATATGCATTCTTTTAAAATCAAAATTCTCGGGATTTTTGTTGTTGTCTATGTTTGAGGTTTTCAATTTTAAAATTCGGAAACCTAAACATATATTATTTTTGGTCATACCTTCCCTTTCCCAACCATAGTTTGTTCATAAATATTGATCTTCACGAGATGGTTCTCTTTTGCCAAATTCTCCTAACTTATTTCTTTCGTTCCAAATTAACCCTTCACACCACCTCCACTCTTCACTCCTCCACTCTAATTGCTAGTTGCTATGAGATACTACCCTATTTCCAAACGTTTTTCCTGATTCAAAGCAAGACACGTGGATTTGCGGTATTATCTAGCTCCGTTTGCATTTTCAAAGTCACTTCAAAATCAAAGGCCTGAGAGCGCAGCTACTTACGTCAGGTTTTGAATCATTGAGCTGTTTTTTCATATAAAAATCACGCATAGGTTGGAGCGAAAAAACGCGACATAGACACTGTTTCACCAAATGTAATCAACAGGTTTCCAACATGATCTGTTACCGTTCGCTAGCATACTCCTATCCTGCGCCAAATTTGGAGGTTTCAAACAGGGTACGGAAATTTACCGTGTAACCGTGTTGTTTGCAAAGCAAAAGATTCTAGTGTTTTGCCTGCATCCTCATAGATCATTGATGTTGTTTCACTGAATAAACAACAAAGTCGAGAAAGGCCGTGAATCTTGTTGGTTTCTGTAGCTGCAGTTGCTCTGGTAGATATGTATGCAAAATGTGGGAGCATGAAACTAGCCTGCCTATTGTTCACCAAAATGCCTGGAAGAAACGTGACCTCATGGTCTGCAATGATTTCCAAGTATGCACTGAATTGTGTTCTTGATACGGAAAGGGAGCTATCAAACAGGGCATGTGAATTGTTTGACAAAATGTCTCAGTAAAATGGAGTCTCGTGGACTAAATGGCTCACCAAAATGATTCTTCGTGGATTGCGTTGATTGCTGGATATTAATAAAATGGGTTTGTTGAGACACTCTTGGATATTTTAATGAAAAAGCAGCAAATAGATGTTCAACCCATTGAGTTTAGCTTTACTTCCATCCTGTTAGCTTGGGTAAAATGGGAGAGAACAAAGTATGGAGGTCCAAACTTAAATATAATTGAAAATGGATTTTTTTGAAGTTCTAGTTGTGACTGCACATGCAGACGTGTATGAAAAATGTGGAAGTGTACAACATGCTATTTGTTTGACAAAATGCCTCAATTAAACATGGTCTCACCAAATGCAATAATTGTAAGATATGTACAAAGACGGTTTTCTAGAGGAGGATTTAAAACTTTTCCCAAAATTCCTCAGCCATATGTTGTCTCATGGACGAGGGTTTATTACAAAGATCTAGGATTTTTATAAGCAAACACAATTGTAAGGTATATATCCAAAATTGACAACCTTTTTCAGTATCTTCCCATCTTGTGCCACATTTGGAGTTTTGCAATGGATTATAGAGATCCATGATAACCTAATCAAAAGTGTATTTTTCTCAGATGTTGTAGTTGCAAGTGCCATAATAGGCATGCACACAAAATGTGGAAGATATAAAAGGCTTGCAATTTGTTTGACAAAGTGGTTAATGCAAATTTGGTCTTATGGACAACAATGATTGCAGGGTATGCAACACATAGCTATAGTAAGCATTTGTTTGAACTCTTTGAACTAATGAAGCACTCTATATTCAATTCTAATCATGTAAGATTTGTTTGTGTTGTATCTGCATGTAGTCATGCAGGCCTAGTGGATATGTGGTACAAATACTTCAACTTCGTGAGTGCTTCTTATTGGATTATGGCTCCAATGGATCATTATCTATTTATGGTTGACATTCTTTGCCATGTTGGCTATCTTAAGGAATCTCTTAAATTTATCATTGAAATGCCAATATAACTTGATGTGATTGTGTTAGTGTGTTTTTTCTGGGAGCATGTCGAACACATAAACAAATAAGGATGGGAGAATTTGTGTACATTTATGTAGTATTGAGCATGCCGCGTGATGTTGGTATGAATATTATTGGTGGGAGATGCATGAATTTAAAAGATACATCAATGTATTTGGACTGGAGCCCATAAAATAGTACATGATTTTGTGGGTACGAGACATATCACACACACAAACATGTGAAATCTATGCAAAGTTGGAGAAATTATCCCAAGTGATGAAGGGAGTAGGGTATATAACCCATACAAGACCTGCACTAAATGATGTGGAGGACAAAGAGAAAGAAGTGTTCCTTTGCGACCATAGTCAAAATTTAGCGGTTGCATTTGTGTTGATAAATCCCCTTGAACAACTATTGAAGTTGTCAAAAACCATCGAGTATGTAATGACTGCCATGCTACAACCAAACTTTTTATTCAAGATTGTTGCAAGAGAATTTGAACTTATCTTCAAGATTTTTGCAAGAGAATTTGAACTTATCTTCAAGATTTTTGCAAGAAAAATTGTTCTCAGAGATAAAAATTGTTCCCATCATTTTAATCACGAACAATAATCTAGAGTTCATTTCTAAGTGCATGGTGTCATACTTGAAGTGGTAATTAGGAGTCCATATCTACTTAGATTTTGAAAACATGTCGTTTTTAAGTGTTCATAGAGCTAGACCATCATGTTGACTTGATGTAATCAAGTTGTATATTATGCATCGCTGATTAACTATATTCACACGATATACTAAGTCGATCTTAAAGGATTTTTTCATACTTCTCGAGGACGATGAATGGTCCAAACCATAAGGGTTTGGTTTTCCCTGTACCAGAGTTTTCAGATTTAAAGCTTTTGTGACAATTGTCATTCTTGTCTTCTAATTATCGTTCACAACTTTTCTACATTCAAATTTTATTTCTGCAAGTTCTGTTTTTATCTCCGCAAGTTCTGTTTTTATCTCCAGCAACACACTACACTAATTCCAACACTTCAAACATTCAAAGAACTGTCATTAGAAGGGTATTCAAGTAGAATAGCAATTAGTGCATCTGTGAATTCCATTTAAGCTTTTGCATTTAAGAGTTTACATATCATTTACACTCTCTGGTGATTGCATCAACTCTAACTAGGGTCAAGATCCTCTAATTTAAATACATCTGACCATGAATGTAAACAAGAAATATAAGTAGCTATGTCACTTAAAACTCCCGTGGTGCCAAGCAGCAAGGATATAACCATTTACTTCAAAGTGTATGAGTAATTTACTAAAAATACAAATAACGTATTTCTAACAAATATGGCATTGAGTGTATATATCTAATGACACTGATACTATATACTGGCAGGAATCAGCATCAAGAAGCTTTGTTATAACTAAAGTTCACCCATATACTGTTGCTATATCTTTGCCAAGTCTGAAGGTCTTAGATTTCTTAGTTTGCTGGTCTTGAATTTGTCTTAGTGGGAGAAATTTTGCAAAGGCAGACAAATCGACTGTCCGCTCTTTTAAGGTTTTTTGGACTGTCCAAAGTTGTAATTTTGAAAATTTCCCACTTTTTAATGTAAACATTTGACCGTTTGTCAAAAATAATATGGCCTCATTTATTCTGAATTATTTTTAGGACTTCTTGAATGTTTTCTGTTGCAGTCCTTCTAATTGCGTAATATAAATGGTGACCAAATTTCGTTCACAAAATGCACAATATCTCACATGCCGATTTCCTAAGGATGTTTATTCAGGTTAATTAGATGGACCCAAATGAAATTATAAAACAAACTTATGGATTCGGGCAAGAAAATTCATTTGTGCTGCATTTCTTCCATGTAGGAACATCATTTGACCAACTATCCTGTTACCAAAATCAAGAAAAAATGATTGCCGCATATAATGTAACAGTATGCATGCATAAAGATCAACTCACTCACATGGAAGGAAGTATCTGTCTGCATGATAAAAAGGAATGAATTGAGCAATCTTAAAATCTAAATCATTTTAACATTCTAAATACGTGAGAATGGCTTAGCGGATGATCATTATTTATTTATATATAAATGATGTACAGATGCCTTTTCAGTCCATTCTAAATACGTTGGGAAAATATGGCCTTAGCAACTTGTAAATATGAATATGCTACTCATAAAAATGACAGCGACTGATCATTTTCAGTCCATTCCCTCAATGCCAAAGTGGTATGACCCTCATGCAAAACTAAGCAAATAGAGCTCTAAAGAGCCATTTAAAAGGATTTAGAACATATAAAAAGAATTTCTCTCTTAGAAGACAGGAAATTTTCTATGTGCATTTTGCAAATGGTTTGACTTTAAGTAGATTCGAGTCCCACAATTCACTCTAGAGTTGGTGAAAGAAACAATACAACATTTATATATCTTCCTTGAGGTCTGAATGGGAGTAATCAGTGAAAAACTTTAAAAAGCTACCATTATTGGCCAAAGAAAACTACCAGACTGGCTAGACTCTCATGGGAAGATTATTAAACCAGATCTTATTAGATATTTGGATATCTCCTTCAGTATTAATGTTTCCCCATCTGATCCATGGAGATAGTTGTTAGACAAGTCGTAGAAAATATTTCAAAGGAGACAATTTTGCAACTTGTAAGTCTTCCGGATATTGTGCTTACTTACAATTTTGTACTGCTAACAATCCAACTTGCAAAATGTTTTTATGTAACTTTTATCCTTGTGATGAAGCAATATAGGAGCCAAGGTTTCCATACAAATAGAGAGTATCTTCTTTTTTCTCCCTATCCTATGCCTTAGTAACTTAATAAATATGAATAAATTTGTTGATGGACTTCTGCAAGCCTTATTGAGTACAAACTGTCAAAAAATCAAAATGCCAGTGAAATTGATATTTCCTTACCGACAAGAACATAAATCTCAGTACTTCCAGAAAAACTAAATATCTGCTTTGTCACACATTAAACGCTCAAGAAAGGAACATAAGATAATTTTGTTAAGTCTAGTTTCGATTGATACAGGTTCTCCTATTTCCATAGCAATTTAAGGGCAAAAAAAGATCAGAGGCAGAGGAGAGGGAGAAAAATTGTCTGAAGTCCTTGTATGATAAGTTAGGTCAGAGTCATAAAAGTCCTTCATTGCTGTCTCAATGATCATATCATCCCATACCTCTTGGCAATGACAAACCCCCAAAAAGTCAGGTTGATTAAAAATTGTGGATGCTGAACAATTATTTTTCAAATCAAGTATGTTGTTACAGTGAATTAAGATTTTGAAGGAAATATTCTAACTTTTGATTTAGTTGCAGGAAAAGGAACATGTGTTGACAAAACTGGAAACTTAATTTGAAATCATACAAGTGATATTTATACCATGTTTGTACACAGATGGTATTTCAGAATCTTCTTGCATTCGGTGTGTGAGATAGTAGATAGTTTATCCTTCCTTTTGGAGATGTTCAGTTGCCAAATACATTTGGAGATGTTTACGGAATGAATTCAACTTCCTTTTCATTGCCCCTCTCTCGTGAAGAGGTTCTTTTCCGTGATTACCATGGATAGATACAACAGATTACAGAGGTTCTGTGTAAAATTTGTAGTTTTTATTTTGTATTTTATTTTTTTGCATGTGTCTATTTTCTACAAGGCAGAGTGATCAATTCTACATGTATGCTAGAGGAAACCTGCTTGAAAAAATGTGTCCCCTCCATGTTCTGCCTTCACGTTCATAGTTATTACAAGGAGTAAAAATGTACATGGTTGATCAGAAGTAGTAGTGTGAGAGGTAAAAGATAATCATGTTATTGCGCCGGAGGTGTGGCTT
The DNA here is from genome assembly GCA_018340775.1 of Taxus wallichiana var. yunnanensis. Taxonomy (NCBI): domain Eukaryota; kingdom Viridiplantae; phylum Streptophyta; class Pinopsida; order Cupressales; family Taxaceae; genus Taxus; species Taxus wallichiana. The sequence goes on along the minus strand of CM031241.1, from coordinate 413,907,189 downwards.
ACTTGGAATAGACCTCCAACGACTACGTCCACCTGCTTGAGGTGCTCGAGATGCTTAGTTTTTCCCTTAGCCAGCTGTCTCTGTTCATCCTGCCACCTGCCATCTGCCCTGCCACCTCCCGCCATTGGATGTCTCCAGATCGTGGAGGCAGTTATTAGAGGAGTCACTCCTGGACGAGGATTCACAGGTAGTTGAGAACCAAATTTTATCATCATCAAATTTGAATGAGTCATATCCTGTGGAGAGCTTCGATCCCTCTCTTTTTCTTGTATTGATTTTGGCGTAGAACTCGAAGATATATATCCTGTTCAGATCACCCAGAATAACCCCTCTGATAATATTGATCATTCTGACTGCCTAGCAACTTATAATGCAACTGAGCAAGCTGGAATTGCAGACAAATTGCAACAGGGTAATAATTGTGCCGAACAAATGAGGCAGATGGAATTGGGTCCATTAGATCCCCTCTTTTACTATGAAGAAAACTGGGAGGATTCAGTAGATATGACTGTTCTCTGCAAAAGTAGTGAAGAAGAATATGTGCAATTCTGTTGTGTATAGGAGTTTGTGCATAAATGGTGTTCGGGGCTTTTGATGCTACTATTTTTCGGTTTATACGATTTGATTTGAGGCTTTGGATGCTGTACTTTGTGAATGAAAGATGAATGCTGGAATTTTTGCTTTATTTTGGGCGGGGAAGGGGATGTGTGTTTGTGAATGCCTGTTTTGGTTTTTCTTTCTGCACATAGATGGTTTCAGAAATTCATTTGTTTACAGAACTGTCACACAGCTTATGTAGCCCCGAGTCTTGGTCACTCGGGCACTCTTGTTCGTGGTTGCACTTGTTGGAAATATGCATGTGTTGCATATTTAATTCCAACCGCAGCTTTTTGGGAAAGCTAATTTTAGCTTTAGTCTTGTTTTAGTTTGCTTTAGTTAAGTTAGCTTTATCTTATTTTTATCATTAGATTTAATTCAAATAAATATGTTTTAAATCATGCATAGCATGCAACTATTTTAAAGCATGAGTTTAGATTTAGAATGCTCAGTTGAAGAGCTGTTAGTGGGTGAGTTATTCTATTTAAATAACAGCAATTGTAATTGTTTTGTATGCACACACAAAGGTGTGAAATCTACACAAGCAAGGAAGGATGTGCATTGAAAGCACACAGCTGCACGCACAACTTGATTGTAAAGAGCTGAAGTTCGAGTATGATGAAACTTTTATTAATGGAGATTATGCACAGCAGTCTGCTGGTTCGAATATTCATTTGTTTATGCAAGTTATATAAGTATTCTGTTTATTTCTTTTATGTTGTTTGTTGTATAAGACTGCAGATTTTCTACAAATTGGTATAAGAGCAAGGTTGTCCCAGCAGCTTATTAAATTGGTTGCAAGCTATGGCTTCTACATCCGGTATATGAGACACCGCAATTTATTGGAAAGAATTACGAATACTAGTTGTTAACCATGAAGGCACTATTCAGATCTCAAGACGTGTGGGAGATCGTTGAAGATGGGTACATAGAGCCGCAAATGCAGCAACATATATTGCACTTTCTCAAGCGAGAGAAAGATACTTTGAAGGAGTTACGAAAGAAGGACGAAAAAGCTCTTTTCTATATTCATCAGGCAATGCATGAAAGCATTCTTCCAAGAGTGGCAAGCACTAGTCAAGCAAAGACGCATGGGATACTTTACAAGTTGCATATCAAGGTAAGGAGAAAGTAAAAACCGCTAAGCTACAGTTACTTCGTAGAGATTTTGAGAAATTAGCAATGAAAGATTTAGATTCTGTAGAATCATTTTTTACTTATGTAGTTGGCTTAGTCAATCAAATCAAATCCCATGGTGAGACTCTTGAGGACAAAAGGATTATTGAAAAATTGCTTAGAAGTTTGCCTACGAAATTTGATCCTTTAGTTGTTGCTATTGAAGAAACTAAGGATTCGAGTCAATTTTCTATTAATGAGTTGCATGCATCACTAATCAATCATGAACAGAGGATGAATAGATCACATGCAAGTGTAGATCATGCTTTTACATCTCAGACAGCAGGTAGTCGTGGCAAAAGAAGAGGAAGTTTCAGCCCAAGAGGCAGAGGAAGAAGTCCATCTAGAGGACGTGGAAGCGGTTCATCAAACTCAAGCGGAAGAGGATAGAATCAAGAACAAAGTTATGGTCGAGACAAGATAAGTTTCATGTTCAGTGTCATTATTGCAAGAAGTATGGGCACTATGCTTATGATTGCAAGAAAAATAATATGATCAAGAGAGACAAAATCAAAATCAGGTAGGAAGTTCTATTTCTAAACCTATGTTTATTGCATGCACAAGGATTGTCGAAGCAATACCTTCTTTATCCCCTATTGAATGTAATTTGTCAAAAGAGAGTCCATGTGATGTATGGTATTTGGATTCAGTTGCAGTAATCACATGACAAGTAATTTAGATTTGTTTTCTAGTTTGGATGATTCAGTTAAGAGTGATGTAACTCTTGGAAATAACAATATTGTGTTTGTGAAAGGAAAAGGCACGGTTAGTATTCTAACAAGATAGGGGGAGCAAACAAGTATGCAAGATGTTTACTATGTTGCAGGTTTGAAACATAACCTTATGAGTATTGGACAACTAGTATAGAAAGGATACCGAGTCTATATGGAAGACAATGAGTGCGTGATTGTGGACAAAGCTCCTAGCACTCAATTGATTGCAAAAGTGAAGATGAGCAGCAATAGGATGTTTCCATTGATTTTGAAATCTGAAAAGAAGAAGAAATCAGATCTGTTTGCAGCAAAGTCATGTGTTAAGCCAAATCAGTCTTTTGTTGAGTCCTGCGCTCAAACAGATGAGTCCTGTGCCAATGAAAATCAGGTTTGCGCTATAGTAAGCGAGTCCTGCGCTGATTCCTACGTAAATATAGTTGAGTCCTACGCTGAAGGAACACAATCAGCGTTTCATCCAGTCATGAAGGATGAAACATGGCTTTGACATCTAAGGTATGGAAATTTGAATTTTGGAGGTTTGAATTTATTACATAGAAAAATATGGTTAAAGGTTTTCCGTTGATTCAGAAACCGGAAAGGGTATGTGAAGGTTGTATTTTGGGAAAGCAACATAGAGATTCATTCCCAATTGGTAAAACAGAAGAGCAAGTGCACCACTTGAAATTGTACATTCAAATTTATGTGGACCTATGCAGACAACTTCTATTGGAGGTTGTACTTATTTTATGACATTCATTGATGATTACACAAGAAAGACATGGGTTTATTTTCTAAGAAATAAATCAAATACCTTTGATACATTTCAGTAGTTCAAGGCATTAGTGGAGAAGAAAAGTGGATACTACATCAAAGTTCTTTAACGGACAGAGGAGGTGAGTATGTTTCTAATGAGTTTATGAATTTTTGTAGATATCATGGTATACACAAGCAATTTACTACTGGTATACACCACAAAGTAACGGTAAAAAGAGAGGAAAAATAAAACCATCATGGAGATGGCGAGAAACATGTTGAAGGAAAAACATCTTCCAAATGAGTATTCAAGGTGAAGCGTGAGCAAATTCTGTTTATATTTTGAACAGTGTGTCAACGAAACTTGTTAGGAACATGGTTCCTCAACAAGCATGGACTAATAGAAAACACAAGTGTTTCACATTTCAGAGTTTTTGGTTGTGTAGCGTATGCACATGTACTGATGAGATAAGGAAGAAGTTAGATAACAAAGGAGAAAAGTGTATTTTTGTTGGGTATTCAAAGAATACAAAAGCATACAAGTTGTACAATCCAATCCATTGGAAAGGTTGTGATCAGCAGGGATGTAGTTTATTGAGAATGAAGCATGGGATGGAAGTATAGAGAAAACAGTGAGTATAGTAACATCTATTCCGCATGATGATATGATGGATGAAACTTTAGAGCAACAAGCCACTCGTATCTACAAATCTTGGACATGCACCACAAGTTGTAACACAAGCTACACCGCCATCTACAGTGAGGAGGTCACCAAGATTTCAGCCATCTTCAGCCATGCAAGAGACACCACAGGGAACACCAGAAGCTACTCCATCACCAAAAGTAGTCCTGCATCAAATGCTCCTACGCAACGGAAAACAAGAAGTCTAAGTGAGATTTATAATGTTGATACAACTAATTCATTTTCAGTTTTTACATTATTTTCTCAAGTGCCGATCCAAGTATATTACGAAGAGGCTATAAAGAATGAAGTTTGGGAAAAAGCCATGGATGATGAGATTGATGCTATAGAGAAGAATCAGACATGGGAGCTAATGGATCTTCCAAAAGGAAAGGACGTGATATGAGTCAAGTGGGTCTACAAGACAAAATACAATGCTGATGGAAAAGTACAAAAGCACAAAGCAAGGCTGGTTAAGAGGTTTTACACAAAGCAATATGGAGTTGACTACAACAAAACATTTGCACGATGTAAGTTTGGATACGGTAAGAATGGTTTTAGCAATTGCAGCTCAAAACAAATGGCCTATTTATCAGATGGATGTTAAATCCGCATTCTTAAATGGATTCCTTGAAGAGGAAGTTTATGTAAATTAGCCAAAAGGTTATGAGATTGAAGGTCATGAAGGAAAAGTATACAGATTGAAGAAAGCGCTCTATGGTCTCAAGCAAGCACCTAGAGCTTGGTACAATAGAATAAATTCTTATTTGATTGAGAATGGTTTTAGTAGGAGCAGCAGTGAGCCTACCTTATACACCAAGATAAATGAACAAGGTAAAATTTTAATTGTTTGTTTATATGTAGATGATTTGATCATTACCGGAAATCTATCTCTGAGTCATTCAAATCAGCCATGAAGAATGAATTTGAGATGACAGATCTTGGTCTTATGCATTACTTTTTGGGCATTGAAGTTCAACAATCAGAAGGTGAAGTTTTTATTTCACAAGCAAAGTATGCAAATGATGTTTTGAAAAGGTTTAACATGTTGAATTGTAAGCCAAAGACCAACACCGGTTGCAATAGATTTGAAGTTGAGCAAAGAGGATGAAGGATCGTTTGTGGATCCAACATTATTCAAAAAGTTGGTTGGAAGTCTTATGTATTTGACAACCACAAGGATTGATATCATGTATGGTGTGAGCCTCATATCAAGGTTCATGGAATCTCCAAAAGATTCACATTGGCAAGCTGGAATTTTTTTTTGGAGGTATGTACGTGGAACAAGAAATCATGGAATTCTTTATTCAAGTTCAGATGAGTTCAAACTCATTGGTTATATAGATAGTGACAGTCTTGGGAAGTATAGATGATTGGAAAAGCACATCGGCTATAATTTTCACTTTGGAGCAGAGTGGTTTCATGGGCATCAAAGAAGTAGCCCATTGTCATGTTATCTTCAATGAGCGAGTATGTAGCAGCAGCAGGAGCAGCATGTCAAGCTGTTTGGATGAGAAGAGTGTTGATGATTTACAATAGAAACAAGAGGAAGCTACACATTTTTTGTGACAACAACTCAGCCATAGCGTTGTCCAAAATCATGTTTTTCATAAGAGGAGCAAGCATATTGATATGAGGTATCATTTCATCGGGGAGCCGGTAAACAACAAGGAAATTCATCTTGAGTTTTTTAGATCCAAAGATCGTTTGCAGACATTTTTACAAATGCTTTAGCAAAAGAAGTTTTCGAATATTTGAGAGATTGTTTGGGAGTTTGTGATCCTGCACATGGCAGATCTGAAAAAGCAAACACAACTCTAGAAGAGTGAAAGCTACAAGTTTGAAATTAAGGGGGAGTGTTGAAATATGCATGTGTTGCATATTTAATTCCAACCACTGACTTTTTGGGAAAGCTAATTTTAGCTTTAGTCTTGTTTTAGTTTGCTTTAATTAAGTTAGCTTTATCTTATTTTTATCATTATATTTAATTCAAATAAATCTGTTTTAAATCATGCATAGCATGCAACTATTTTAAAGCATGAGTTTAGATTTAGAATGCTCAGTTGAAGAGCTGTTAGTGGGTGAGTTATTCTATTTAAATAACAGCAATTGTAATTGCTTTGTATGCACACACAAAGGTGTGAAATCTGCACAAGCAAGGAAGGATGTGCATTGAAAGCACATAGCTGCACGCACAACTTGATTGTAAAGAGCTGAAGCTCTGAGTATGATGAAGCTTTTATTAATGGAGATTATGCACACAACAAAGCTTGCTGGTTCGAATATTCATCTGTTTATGCAAGTTATTTAAGTATTATGTTTATTTCTTTTATGTTGTTTGTTGTATAAGACTGCAGATTTTCTACATTGTGGCCATACCATCCAAAGTGCTTACGATAAATTAAATAAAAGCTTCAAAGTAGGATATGATTTTTTCGAGTTTGTGGACTTTGCTTCGTAGTGGAGTTTGTGTGTGGAAATGATATTCCGAGTTTGTGCTGCCATTAGATTTGTGCTTTATGTTGTTTTATCGATATTTTGGGTGCTATATATTTGAATTTGATTATGAAGAATGAATCCATGATGTCTTGATTTGAGGGGGTTCGTGGGTTCTGTTTTTGGTCTTGGGTTCTCTATTGTGGTATATATGCCTGCAAACCTTTGTTTCTGTATGCTTTGTGAGTGTGCTTACATATATACAACCACTAAAGTAGAGAAGGTGTATACCTTGCCAAAGACTTGGGATTGGTCTTCAACATTGGGTTCTATATTCATCTCTTTAATTCACCTCTTTAATTTAGGATGTGTCATGCTGTCCAAATTCACCTCTTTAATTTAGGATTTCTTGTGTTTTTTTGACATTGTTACTGTGAAAGAAAAAGACGATATAAGAAGTTGTTTGTTGCTAGCAAGGTCTCACTACTTATATGTGGGTTTTTTGGTAAGAAAATAAGTTTGATGGTTGATCACCTTTGTTCTCTTTTTCCAGACTCTTGTATGTGCCTCTCTGGAGACAGTCTTTGCCTATGAACGAGCTGCTGAATTTGGTGATGATGTTGTTATTGTTGCGTAAGTTTGCACTTATTGGATTGTGCGGTTATATGTTGTTTCTTGATTCGCATAGAGTACATAATTTATGTTCGCTCTTGTTCTTTAGCACAATGCGCCACTCATTTCGGTATTTCTTATATTCATTTTGGTTGTTCTATTTTTGTGTATGTAAGTCGATTATCACCATTCTATGTTGCTAATTATTATTTCGTAGCGCTTATCGCACACCTATATGTAAGGCTAAGCGCGAAGGTTTCAAGGATACTTTTCCGAACCGCATTTAAATTCAAGCCTTCACCTAAGCTGCAATTAAAGCTAGATTTTATGACATTGGTATGCATCTAGACACTTCATTTTTAATTCGGAAGCTTTGTTGTGTTGTAAATAAAAACTCTGTTTATTTTTTGCATTGTAACAAGAGGAATACTCTGTTTTTAAAAAGAAGAAGAAGGCGTGTAAACTAAAGCACATCTAGACACTTCTTTTTAATCCGGAAAGCTAAATAATAAAAACTCGTTTTTTTTACATAGAACAAGAAGGAATACTTGTTTTTGAAATATAATACAAATTGTGAAATATTTCTGCTTTGCACTGTATTTTGTTTTTCTTCCTCTTATGGACAGCTCTGTTATGTAAGATTAAAAGTAATTTCTGAATTTCTATTTTCTGTATCATCTTGTCTTTCTCCAAAACTGGTATCAGAGCATTGTGCAGATCTCTCTTGGCATTTGGAGACTTGAGGATATCTTTGCAAATGCCATCAGCAGCAACTTGTATTTGAAGAAGAGCAGATAGATATTCCATGAGGATTTAGGTTTGTTTTATTTTGTGCTTTCATCTATCTGTGTAGGTGATTTTTTTTTAAAAAAGGAGGAAGAAATACTGGAACAGCAAGTTAGCAGAGACAAAGCTTTGGAGGAATGGGAAGCACAAGTGGAAATATTGCACAACCTCAAATACCAACATTCAATGGCAAAAATTATGATTTTTGGAGCATAAAAATGAAAACTCTGTTTTGCTCCCAGGATGTTTGGGACTTGGTTGAGAATGGATTTAATGAACCAGCTGACCAGCAAGAATATCAAGCTCTTTCACAAGCAGAGAAGGACTTATTGAAGGAAAACAAAAAGAAAGATGCAAAGGCATTATTCTTCATTCAACAAGCAATGGAGGAATCAATCTTTCCAAGAGTAGCAGCTGCCACAAGATCAAAACAAGCATGGGATAGTCTGCAAACAGCATACCAAGGCACAAGCAAGGTAAAAACAACGAAATTACAAATGCTTAGAAGGGATTTGAAAATCTACAAATGAAGGATTCAGATTCAATAGATTCATTCTTCACTCATGCAATGACAATAGTTAATCAAATTAGATCTTATGGAGAAACTCTTGAAGATCAAAAAATTGTAGAGAAAATACTTAGAAGCTTGCCTATAAAATTTGATTCAGTTGTAGTAGCCATTGAGGAATCCAAGGATCTTACACAACTATCAGTAGATGAATTAATGGGATCACTCTTAGCACATGAGCAAAGATTAAATCGGTCAGGGGCATCATCATTGGAGAATGCATTCAAAGCTCAACTTTCATTTGGCAGAACAAGAGGGAGATCAAATTACAGCAGAGGCAGAGGACGTTTTACACCAAGAGGAGGAAGAGAAAATACACAACTTGAAAGCAGAAGACTAGTATCAAGCCCACATACCCATTCTACACCAACAAGAGGAAGAGGCGGCAGCCACTCTCATAGCCATCATCAAGGAGAAAGGTATGATAAATCCAATATTCAATGTCATTATTGTAATAGATTTGGGCATTTTGCATCTGAATGTAGAAAAAGACAATATGACATGAATAAGCAAAAGGCACATTTCACAAATGAGGACCAGCCCAACACTAGTGAGCAAAACACCATGTTTATAACATGCAATGTAGCACAAGAGAGTTCCAAAGAGGTATGGTTCCTAGATAGTGGTTGTAGCAATCACATGAGTGGGAGTAAGGAGATGTTTGCAACAATTGATGAATCAGTAAAATCAGAGGTAAAATTGGGTAATGATCACCAAGTATCAGTCATGGGAAAAGGATCAATTAATATAAGAACCAAGCAAGGTGAGAAGAAGCATATCCCTGATGTATACTATGTTCCTGGATTGCAACACAATCTCATAAGCATTGGGCAACTAGTGCAAAAAGGATATAGAATATACTTTGAAAATGGTGAATGTGTGATTCTAGACAAGAAACCAAGCAATAGGCTGATTGCAAAAGTTGAAATGACAAAAAATAGGATGTTTCCACTTAGAATCCAAAGTGAACTATTCCTAGAGCCACACAAGTTGCAAAAGGTTGCTGAATTAGCCTTCAAAGCTTCTTACAAAAATGAATCTTGGCTATGGCATTTAAGATTTGGCCATTTAAATTTCAAAGGATTACAGCTATTATATAAGAAAAGAATGGTATATGGGTTGCCACCAATAGAACCACTTAAAACAACATGTGAGAGTTGCATATTGGCAAAGCAACATAGACATAAATTTCCAGTTGGGGAATCTTATAGGGCAAAACATCCACTTGAGATAGTGCATTCAGATCTTTGTGGAGCGATGCAAACACCATCCATAAGTGGAAGTCTTTATTTCTTGACATTTATTGATGACTTCAGTAGGAAAGTTTGGGTTTATTTCTTAAAACACAAATCAGATGCATTTTCTATTTTTAAAGAGTTCAAGGCAAAAGTTGAAAAGGAAAGTGGACATTATATCAAAGTATTGAGAACCGATAGAGGTGGTGAATATATATCAAATGATTTTCAGAATTTTTGTAAAGAAAATGGCATAAAGAAACAACTTACAACAAGATATACTCCTCAACAAAATGGAGTAGCTGAGAGAAAAAATAGAACAATTATGGAAATGGCACGAAGTATGATAAAAGAAAAACACCTACCAAATGAGTATTGGGCTGAAGCTGTTGCATGTTCGGTATACATATTAAATAGATGTCCAACAAAAGCAGTGATAAATAAAACACCAGAAGAAGCTTGGAGCAAAAGGAAGCATAATATAGCACATTTGAGAGTCTTTGGATGTGTGGCATACTCCTTGATACCTCAAGAGTTGAGAAAGAAACTAGATGATAGAGGAGAGAAGTGCATATTTGTAGGATATAGTGAACAATCGAAGGCATATAAGTTATATAATCCTATCACAAAGAAGGTCATAATAAGCCGTGATGTTAATTTTGTTGAAGAAGAAGCGTGGGATGGCAGTATAGACAAAACAACTACAATTGCAGCTAGTGTTCCACAAGAGAATGAGGAGAATGAAACTCAAGTTGTGACTTCTACTACTCAAGCAAATGTTCCTTCAACACCTTCTAAGGCACCCACCACTCCAAATCCAACTACTCCAGCAAGTAATAACAGCAGCGAATCTTCTAATCCAACACTTGCATCACTAAGATCAAGGTCTATAAACACTTCAAAGAAGTCACGTAGTCTAAGAGAGATTTATGATGAATTACAAGAGGCTGAAAATGATGATTTATGCTCTAATTTTGCATTCTTAACACAAGCTGATCCAATTTATTTTGAGGATGCCATTAAAGATGACAATTGGATTGCAGCCATGAATGAAGAAATTCAATCAATTGAGAAAAATCAAACTTGGGATCTAGTAGAGCTTCCTAAAGGCAAGGATGTGATTGGAGTTAAGTGGGTTTACAAGACAAAGTATAATGCTGATGGAAAAGTAGAGAAACACAAGGCAAGACTAGTAGCTAAAGGCTTCACACAACTACCTGGCATAGACTACAATGAAACATTTGCACCAGTGGCAAGATTGGATACTATTAGGATGGTTTTATCCATAGCAGCTCAAAATAATTGGAAGGTTTACCAAATGGACGTCAAATCAGCATTCTTGAATGGCATTTTAGAAGAAGAAGTGTATATAAAACAGCCACCTGGTTATCAAGTTTTGGGAGAAGAACATAAGGTATACAAACTGAAAAAGGCACTATATGGTTTGAAGCAAGCTCCTAGAGCTTGGTACTGCAGGATAGACTCTTACTTTGTAAACAATGGGTTTAGCAAGAGTGGCAATGAACCAACTTTATATGTCAAAGTGAATGATGAAGGAGAAATCTTGATAGTTTGCTTGTATGTAGATGATTTGATATTCACAGGTAACATGTCAATTAAATCATTCAAGGCAGCCATGGAAAGTGAATTTGATATGACTGATTTGGGGATCATGAGATACTTTCTTGGAATAGAGGTAAGTCAAAGTGATCAAGGCATTTTTATATGTCAAAGAAAATATGCTAGTGACTTGTTGAAAAGATTCAAGATGACAAATGTCAATGCAGCCCCTACACCAGTTGCACTGGGTTTAAAACTTAGTAAGGACGACAAAAGTCCTAGTGTTGATGCAACTTTATTTAAAAGATTAGTTGGCAGCCTTATATATCTAACCGCCACAAGACCGGATATCATGCATGGGGTTAGTCTTATTTCTAGATTCATGGACAAACCTAAGGAATCACATTGGAAGGCTGGAAAAAGAATTTTAAGGTATATAGCTGGAACAAAGAACTTTGGGATTTTGTATACATCTTCAGATGACTACAAGCTGATTGGATATACGGATAGTGATTGGGGAGGTAGCTTGGATGATAGGAAGAGTACTTCCGGTAACATTTTCCATCTTGGATCAGGTGCTATCTCTTGGGCATCAAAGAAACAACCAATTGTGACACTCTCATCAGCTGAAGCGGAATATGTTGCAGCCACATCAGCAGCTTGCCAAGCAGTATGGATGAGAAGAGTACTTTCAGATTTGAAGCATCCACAAGAAGAACCTACAGAAATTTATTGTGATAATAATTCTGCAATTGCTTTATCTAAAAATCATGTCTTCCATAAACGCAGCAAGCATATTGACACAAGATATCATTTTATTCGAGAATTGGTGAACAATGGTGACATTCATCTTGAGTTTTGCAGGTCCAAAGAGCAACTAGCAGACATCTTCACAAAACCACTTGCAAAGCATGTCTTTGAGCATCTCCGGGAAGGAATTGGAATAGCAGACATATATGGCAGTGAAGATTAAAGGGGAGTGTTGGTAGACGTGGACATCCACGTATGCTTACCTAATCTCCCTGCCCTTTGCTGACAAAACACTCCACCCACCGCATTTAAATTCCTTCACCTAACTTCCTTCGTATGCATCTAGACACTTCTTTTTTAATCCGGAAGCTTCTGTGTTGTAAATAATAAAAACTCTGTTTATTTTTGCATTGTAACAAGAAGGAATACTCTGTTTTTAGAAAGAAGAAGAAGGCGTGTAAACAAGAGCACAGGCAGCTCTGTTCTTTGGCAAATACAATCCTTTTTTGTCTCAGTGTATCTGATTTGTGAAATATAATACAAATCTGTTTTTCATGCACTTGTATTTTGTTTTTCTTCCTCTTATGGACAGCTCTGTTATGTAAGATTAAAAGTAATTTCTGAATTTCTATTTTCTGTATCATCTTGTCTTTCTTAAGTTTTTATTTGATTTATGTAAAAATTTGTACTCAACATGAACCTATTGAATTAAAGCAACACGGAGGACAGAATTTGAATAGTAATAAAAACTTGTAATTCAGGTTGAATCTCATAGAAAGGGAAACACTAGGTATTGTGTAATCTATGAAGGTCTTGTGCTTGGACTGGTGTTCAATTAAAGATATTGACATGATCTATTGTTGTGGTTCTTATTTTCACATTTAAGCTTGTTGATCCTAAAGATGGAGATGAAAAGCGTGTGACAATTTCTGTTGATGATGGTATTCGTCCCAATGCATGTTTGTCTGATTTAGCAAAGCTTAGAGTTGTATTCAAGAAGGATGGTAGCACTACTGCTGGTATGTTGTTTCTTTTCTGATTGTCTGTTAAGGCTGGTTATTAATTTTTGTTTGTATAGAAAGTGATGGACATTTTAGTAGATCATACTTATTACATTTTCTAAGATTAGAGTATCTGTCATTATACCCTATTGGATATTAATTTTATTTCTACATGCTACTTACACAAAATTCTTGATGCAATCCTTATAGGAAATTCAAGCCAAGTCAGTGACGGAGCTGGTGTTGTACTGCTCATGAAGAGGGCTCTGGCTGTGCAGAAGGGTTTACCTATTCTGGGTGTATTCAGGTGTGAAATGCCTTTTCAAGTTTGCTTTAACATCATATGGTGAATTGAGTCTATTCCACTCCCACCTAAATTGGTTGCTTTGAAATAACCTTATCCTAGGAGTTTTGTTGCGGTTGGAGTGGACCTAGCTATTATGGGAGTTGGTCAATCTTTTGCAATCCCAGCAGCTGTGAAGGCAGTTGGGTTAGAAATTGGTGATATTGATCTGTTTGAAATAAATGAGGTAAAAGTAAAAACATGATGAAGTTTGAACTTAATATCTTTAGTTGATCGGCTGCATTTATTGAAATATACTCTTTGGCGACCACATTTTGTTTTTCTTAATAACATTAGTTGATCAGTTGCATTTATTGAAATACACTCTTTGGTGACCACATTTTTGTTTGTTGATTTATCCAATTATTTGTGCCAGGCTTGCGATATTGATCTGTTTGAAATAAATGACGTAAAAGTAAAAACACGAGAAGTTTGAACTTAATATTTTTAGTTGATCTGCTGCATTTATTGAAATATACTCTTTGGCGACCACATTTTGTTTTGCTTAATATCATTAGTTGATCAGTTGCATTTATTGAAATACACTCTTTGGTGACCACATTTTTGTTTGCTGATTTATCCAATTATTTGTGCAAGGCTTGCGATATTGATCTGTTTGAAATAAATGAGGTAAAAGTAAAAACATGAGAAGTTTGAACTTAATATTTTTAGTTGATCGGCTGCATTTATTGAAATATACTATTTGGCGACCACATTTTGTTTTACTTAATATCATTAGTTGATCAGTTGCATTTATTGAAATACACTCTTTGGTGACCACATTTTTGTTTGCTGATTTATCCAATTATTTGTGCCAGGCTTTTGCTTCTCAATATACATATTGAAGCCAGAAACTGGAATTGGACCCTGAAAAGGTGAATGTTAATGGAGGAGCTATTGCTCTTGGTCATCCCCTTGGAGCGACAGGTAATATTTCTTTCAGTGACGTTAAGAAATGTGAATATGTGGTTAGTTTTTATCAAATTAGCTTATTAGTATTTATTTACATAGGGACATGTTTGAGATGTAATACAACTGAAAAGATACTTGCTGTTTTTCTGATTTGACAAGTACGTACTGTGGTTTGTTCTTTGTCAAATTTGCGTAATAAGTACGTCTTCTATCAAATCTGATTCAAATATTAGTGCTAATGGATCTTTTCATTTGGATAATAAAAAGAGCAGGATAGGCGTGTACATGTGTGCATGCACATATGGATTTATGAAGGCACAATGGCTAACACAAACTCCTAATTAGAGAATTCTATTATTTTGTTTGCTTTAAGTTGTACTAATTCATTTAAATATGGGGTTATTTTAAAAGGTAACATATAACAGGAGTGATTAAGGTGTAAAAGATGGACCTATCTTTGTAAATTATAAAAAAACAACATAATATTTAAAATTCAGCGAATGTATTTTCAATTTAGGAAACTAATAAAAAATTTGTAATATAAAAATATATTGATATAAGGACAGCTTAATAAACGTCTTTAACAATGATAATTAAAAAAACTTTAATTTTATTGTATTTTTAAAAAACATTATTTTACAATTTTAAAAATATATACCATTATAATTTACAAGTATTATTTATGTTTCTTGCTTAATATTGAAGACTGTTAGTTGATACCTCTTAACACAATAAATAATGGCACTTTGTCTTCTTTGTGGTTGGCATTATTACGGATAATGAGATCTCAATGATCACATTAAAAATGAAATGTTTTTCTCTCTATAGAGGTTGTGCCGCATATAAAGCTGGTTTTAGTATACATGCTATTTATATCATCCACCAAATTGAACGCTTCATGTGAATACCATAAAAATCTACAAGGACCATATAGAGTACCATACTACACTATAACATATGCAAAAACCTATATAATCAAGGAGAAAGTTGTTTCAGGTTTTGAAAATTACACACTAACTTGATAGAAGCCACACAGTTTGAATTCTACAAGGAAACATGGAATGTGACCCAAATTGGGTGCTATATACGAAGGCTATTAGATCCCCGGTAATAATTATTTATAACTACCTCTTATTGAGTACTAAATATTTTCCACATCTTACCCTTATTATTTTAATATAGACAACTTGCTTAAATTAATTCATTTTATTTCACAATTAACATTCCTCCCAATACAAATTTAGAAAATCCATGAATTTGCTTGTAGAAACAAAATTTTGTAATCAGTCTAAATTTACTATCTAGCTTTACTACTATAAGAAGATAAGAAAGCTAAACCTTATTGGTGGGAGGCACACTTGTTTTCTAGAGTATAGGGGGGAAAAAATTCCAAATACAAAACAAAATCCTATTCATCATTCAAATCTTTCATTTGTATTCTTGAACCAATAGTTAACAACATTTTCTGAACTTGGTCAGGCAAAGCCACTAGAGGATAACTCAACATTGTCTTCCATGTGGTTTTCGGGTTTGTGCAAAGTAACCATGTTTTATACACTAGCCCATAATAACAATAGCCACATTTACCAGTCCTTCCGTTCAACGAATATAAATCTACTACACACTGTGCGTTTTTAAGGTAAATAGGTACTCTCTAGGTAGTTTCCTTTGCTCTTGACATTCCCCTACCTATTCACATCTTGTTCATCTACCATTTCTGTTTTCCAAAGCTTATACATGGCTATTCAAGTAAATCTCGGGCCAATTACCATCCTATTTTGTGCCTAACAAAAATTACAAACCCATCCAAAAACTAGGAATATACATCTACTACCTGCTGCGTGTTTTCTACGTAAATGAGTTCCTTCCCTGTTTGTTTTAGTTATATACCATACATATAACACACCCAAATTTCATATATCATTATTTATACAATTTCTTTCCAACCTCCACGTAGGTACTCTAAAGATGGCGAACAATTTCGACAACATAGCACCATATATTACTACTAAGCTATCATTGCACCCAACAATTGTTATCCAAATGTGCAGAAGACCACTACAAAATATACAATTTACACAATGCTACTGACACAAGAAAAATATAACACGCACAACAGGAATTGCAGCAAGCAGCCATTGCAAGCGAGAACACCATACGAACATTCAGGGAATGAGCCTATACCCCAATACTACAATGCATACACATCGTAACAATTGATGTGCAACAAAGTTCCTTTTTACACATCACTCATACGACTTTGTTCACAACCCATGCATAAAATAAATATATTTGTGAATAATACAATAACAAAGAAAAATGTTCATCCTATATTGGTTATAATGGAAAACATAATAAAAATTGAAACGGTTTTACCTAACAAATACCAACTTCATATTATGTCGAACACTTACGTTGATGGGTTTTCAAAAAAACACTATACCTATTTACCTATCGTTGGTCACCTAAATTGTTTGAAAAAACACATACCATGATGGTTACCTACCCTTTTTACATTGCATTATAGAACATGCCCAAAACACTTTCTCACCGGTGCGGAACACGTTGTTTATTTCACTAACACCCTCTCTACGATATCTTTATTTTTCGTAAGCCACTGGAACCTTATTTGATATGCACATATATTTTCCTGTAACTTACAAGGCCCTTGCTATATATGTCTTTTACTCTTAAAGAACTATTAGTATTAGGTTGTGGAGCTAGATTGCTTCACAATAAGCATGCTTTTACATGTTATTGGTTACGATAATGTGGAGTCGGTTAAGGCGAATGAGGCATCAATCAGTTAGGTCAGGATGTAACTAGCGGCGGTCGGGCGAAACCGGCACCGATCAGTCGGGTCGGAGTCAGTCGGGATGTAACCCGGCACCGGTCGAGCGATGCTTACCGGCACCGGTTACCTATGCGACGATGTTTTAATTAACTCTCGGGAATTAAATCTATTTTTAGCATTAAAGTAGATTTATTGGATGTAATTGCATGGCGAAGTGCCCTAAGTTTATAAACAACTATATAAGCATAAAATCTAGGGTTTAGAAGGAGAATTAAGAGAAGGATTGACTTAGATCCTTGATTCTCCTAGATTGAGAGGATGATGATAAAGAAGAAGAAGAAAAAGAAAGAACATGTTACATGAAGACAAAGTCTCCATGGAAAGGAGCTGGACAGAAGGAAATAGCAAGTACATCTGAATGGTGAGAAGAGGGTAACATCTTCTACTGTATTTTCTTTGTATAGTTATTGTCTCATTGTAATGGCTTACATAGTATGCAAAGCACATAGAGTTTCTTCTTGTAGATCCACATGTTGGTGAGATCTTGTATTGTAGATCCATGAGATCATGATGTATTATTGATCCATGTAGATCTAGTCTTATATTGTTAGATCCACAAGTTGTTGTGAGATCTTGTATTATAGATCCATGTAGATCTAGATATTGTAGAGGAGGTTGTCTTCATGTTTGCACAGGTTATGCAGTGATGGAGAGACAGACTTACTTCTTGGTGCACAGTCATAGTTGCACATATGGTAGACCCATGTGAGAGGTCTTGATTGCAGATCCACAGAGAACTTGGTAGCAGTTTAGAGATGCAGTAGTTCTGGTTATGTGAGATCTGCTGGTGGTGTTTGGAGGCACAGTTGTAGTGCACTCATGGAGATCCGTTTAGAGATTTGGAGGAGAGGAGATACTCTTGGAGAGATACGTTATACTCTTGTATTGAAGAGTTGGTTTGTACTCTTGTTGTATTATATATATGAGATCTCTATCTTTGGTGGACGTAGCCCACATTGGGTGAACCATGGTACATGTTGTGTTATGTGTGTGTAATTTTTTTATTTGGATTATTCTAGTTTATACTTCCACTGCTGTAGATTTTGGGGAATTGTTTAGATCATGTGTGCATGATTTTGTTTGTTATTAAATCATAGCACTATTCGCATGAGTCCGAATTCTCAACAATTAGTTTGATCATATATCGCCAACGGGTGTTCCATAACACTACTTGCGTGGAATCGAATATAATGACCTCTAAACTTCAATGCTTTAGTCTCGATATAATATCCGAATTTCACATTCATAAATTTAATCTTAAAACTTGAAACCCATTTAATGGCACAACCACAATCCTTACAAACACCCACCACCCCAATTACACTTTACCTTTACCTAGAACACTAATACAATCCACCCACAACCATCATCATCTTCCACACTACACTTTAGGCAACTCTACAAAATTAAAAACATTAAAATGGTACCTTACATTATACTTCAATTCCTAATGCCACATCAACGGCGTAATCTTGCTCCTCTAGGAGTGACCACTAGTAGATAATCAAAAGGATACATCAACAAATCATATCGAAAATTTGAAATAGTCCCAATACAATGGACATATAAACCCTGAAAATATTCAATATGCAAACCAAAATATATATACATGGGTGTGTACACACATGCAAAATTAATCATCATGTACCATTAATGACTATAAATTTTCTCAAATGTTAGGAGGGTTTTTAAACTTTTAAAAGTTGATCTATCCTTAGTTAAATTTTCTATTAATGGATTATCTACACAAAGGCATGTTTGCTTAAGTGTAAGTGTTTTCCCACTAGATGTTCAAACCAATGTCTTAACTAAAAAATAAGGCAATCAATGTATTATGAACTCGATTCTTTGTCACATGCAATGGTGTGGATTGAATCATTGATGAAATGTCATTGAATGGTTGTCTAGATCCGAGTATTAGAAAGGAAATTGCCGCCTTCTACAAAATCACTAACAAGCAAGACTTCGAGAGAGAAGTAGGAAAAGGAAAACTTTTTCTAATAGATGGAAATAAACTAAACCATTTAAAGACTAAATGATCCAAGTAAAGCTGGTCAATTTTTTCCTCGACCAACAGATCTTTATAGGTAACTTATTTTAACTTCTAATTTTACCTCGAGAATAAATCAACTCAAACAATTGTAATGCGAGGAAAAGAGCGGCACTACAAAGTAGTTGATAACAAAGTTTGAAAATTGCCTACATCTCCTCACTAATAGCTGAACCGATTCATTATAATGTTCCGATTATAAGTAAAAATAAACTGACAATTCTATAATGAATGTGTTGGCTCAACTCGAACTCGGTACCAATCGGTCTTGTAGAACCCAGTTGATCATGGAAAGCTGCTTAGTGTTACGCGCATCGCTTTCCAATTTTGCACCTCATATTAACTTCTCCTTTGTTGCACGGCCTCTAACCTCTACACAAAGCTAAGTCGGAATGTGCCTGGTGTCGACAAGTGTCACACTCCTATTAACTTCTCCTCCACCTTTGCATGGCCTCCAACCTCTACGTAGAGCTAAGTTGGACCCTAGTGTCGTCAGCAACAAGCTCGGTAATATGACTCTCCTCTACGGCCTCTCGAGCAAAAACTTAGCGATAAACCCAACGTATGAAGAATCAAAGCTCCATCATGTGCTTCTCTAGTGCTTTATCACGTCCCTCTAGCTCCATGTTTGAACTCCGGACTTGCATGAGAAGATGAAGCCATCAAATGGCCTTTACAACTGTCGGTGAGTTAAAAATAATTAGCTCCCAAATTTATAATCATGCCAATAATAATAGGTCTTTTATCATCATCATGCCTATAAAAAATAGGTTGTTTTCAATTCTTCATGCCTATTTATTAGTAGACCTCTTTTATCTTCAAGTAGCTCCTTAATATTCTCTAAGGCCTTCTCAAAATTCCCTCACTCTTTCCTTGCTTTGCACTTTGCATTTGAAATGCGTGTGTATAGTGGACGCGGGGAGGGGGTTTGGTGACGGCGTGGTGGGGCGGGTTGTTAATACACTCCAAATCGACCCCAAAATCTATGTTAAATGCCTTATCAACATTGTTGTGATCATCACGGCGAGCTAGGTGGATCGGTTGGGCCACTCACATAGGATGGGGAGATTATCGGTTCTAACCACCGGGCTTTTACCTGCTTTGAGCCCTTCGTTGTTTCCCAAAGCTTCTTAGTCTTTGGGCTTGCCTATCGGCCGACACATTATCCCGACCACGCTTTCTTGGGTGCCATGTTCACATCAACCCCGAGGCTGGTAAGTCGCTATCAAGTCCACCAACCTCCATTCCATGTGTGCTCGACCCTTTTCTTTGTCCGAGTCACCCCTATGTGTCATGTAGTTTTTCTCACATTTTTCGTGGGAGTGGTTGAGTGGTCATAATATAGCCCGATCCACCCCTATGTGTTCATGGCTTCTAGCACATCCTCGTCATTTTGCTCACCGATTGGCTTGTTGGTGGATTATGTGACCCGATCTTGAGTTCGATCCTTCACTCGGCATTAACTCTTCATACGAGCTCGGTTCATATCTCAACTCGATCAACTCACCGAGGAGCTCGATGTTTGACTTGCCCATGTAGCTTGATGCCTAGCTTGGTTTTAGCTTCTTTGAGTAGCTTGGTGAGCTACATGGTGTACTACTGGTGGATCGAGTCCCACTCCGAAACAAGAGTGGACCTTATTATTGAAAACCTTTTTAGTATGCTTGTCGAAGAATGAAGGTTCACAAACACTTTATTTTTCTCTCCGTGATTCTACGATGACTCATTTGCTATTTCACCCATGCCTAGTGAATGTGTTGCCTATATTCTAGCCTCTTCCCTTGCGAACACCTTGCTCTTGCACTGAATTTTGCATCTGAAGCATCTGATATCCATTTTGTGCATTTAATAGGTCTGGAAATCTCTCAAATCCATCTACCATCCGTAATAATCCGAGGATATTTAGGGAAACTTTACCTAGTGATTCGATCTCTGGAACAAACATCCCCATTAGGAGGATTTTTTTCCCCAAAAATATTGTTTTCTTTCACTTTTGGATATAGAACTCTATGTTGGCTCGAAGAGGTCTTTGTAGCTGACTCAATGGTCTTAAAAATGCTACTCTTTTAATAAGATAATTGGTTTGGTCCACAGTACCTATGGCACTTTGGCCCATTGCCTTCTTGTGACATCCAAAAACGCTATGTCAAAACACCAACAAACAACTAGGAAAATGCATTTTTTCTTGAAGGGTTAAGATTACGTGTGTTGATTAACTCTTGATTACATTAGTTAAGATTAAAACAATTTTGATTTATCCAAACCATCTCCCAAATGAAATAATTCAATTTATTTAATTAAGGATTGATATTTTATTAATTTGTCCACTCCATTAGGTGCTCCCACGTTTAATTTTATTTAACTAATTTAATTAAACCTTAATTTATCTCGTCTAATCATCCACTTAAGTATTTTTTTATCATGGGAAAATAGTTTTTGAAAGGGACTATACCCTTATACAAGAAGGCTCAAAAAGTTAGATGTGAACAAATAGGGAACATAAAGAATGATCAAAATCAAGGAAAAATCTGAACGGCCACCAAGCAAGAAACACACTGCTTTCGAAAAAAACCTAAAACCAACAACACATCATAAAAACCAGCGATTTACTGGTGACCAAACAATTGTTGTCCGTGCAAAGAAAAGTGAAGCAATAGTGAGCAACCGACGTGGTAGTGGATAGCTAATTAGGCGGAGAAGTGGTATTCTTGGAGATAATTTTTTCTTTTTATGCACCATTATCTAGCTTCTTTGGAGCCTCCACAATAAAAGGAGGCATATTTTCCTTATCCTCCATAAATCCAACCGAGACAATGGAATTAATATCTTCTTTTGTATTTTCCTTTTTGTCACCCTTGAATGAGATTCTTTGGCATTGTCAACAACTGGAATTTCCGAAAGAGGGGTTTTCGGGACAGAATCAGAATCATCTTCAGTATCTGCATTTGAGTCTAGATCCTCTTTGGCTTCAAAGACCAAGTGTTCCAGGAGGGCATTTTTCCACCAGTTGTTTTTTCCATTTTTGGCTTTTCCATCCCATGAACATCAGCAATAGCGGTGCGTCTGGTGGAAAAAAATTTCTACACCTAAAGGAAAGCCTTCATAATCTAATGGTTGTGTCCAAGTTCTGCTTGGGACTTTAAGCTCTATATTAGCAGGGAGATTTTTGGATTTGTCAAGCTCAACAAAGATTCTGGCGAAGGTTGTGTGCGTGAAATTAGTGGTTTGGGGGTTAATGATTATGATATGACCTAGAGAATTTCCAATAGAGGTCGAGACAAATGAGGTCCCAGAATTGGAGTGGTAAATGGGGCAGCCTAATCTAGGCTGGTTTGTAAGTAAATGATTCAGTGAGTGGGTTAAAAGATGGGAACCGGGGTTTCAAAGCCGGTGTAGTGGGATTGAAAAGCCCAAACTTTTTAGCTATGACTTCCTTATCCTTAATTGAGGAGAAAGCAAATATAAACGTGCCTTTAGCACATGGATAAAGATCTAACCTACCTGATAGAATTGGGATCCAGTGTTTTGTAATCTAGTCATGAAGGGTAGCTAGGTTGGGCCAAAGCCCATTGAATCTCTCGATCAAAGCATGCTCTTGGTAGAAACATTCTCGAATCGAGGACTTATTCCCTAAAATAAATTTTAGGGTTGGTAACAGGGTAAGTGCACAAAGTTGGTGGGCCAAAAAGTGGACAAAAACCTAAAAAAAGCAAAACGTGCACGTGTTCTATTATAACGAAATCACGTTTTAAATTGTCAGGTTTGGGATTTACTAAGGCATAATGCATATGTGTTACATAATGCGCATGCGTTATGCCTTCTATAAAGAAAAATAAAGAGGCCCAAGCCTCTATCATTTTATCTCCCTCAAACGCGAGTTTCAGGGGCTTAATCGTGCCCTCGCATTTTTTCATTCAGCTGGATCTCAATCTCAAACGATCGTTTCTAGATCATCGGGAAGATCTGAATCGACGATGGCACCACAGAGAAGAGGTAAGCACAATTCTTTTCTCAAAATTGCATTGAAATATGATAATTATAGATTAAAATTTGAATTGAATACATATTTTTTTATTGTTACAGTTAGAGGTCAAGGGAATCAACCACAACCAAACCCTGCTATTCTGTCATCCCTCCCGACACTCCCATAATTTCTCAACATCCCCCAGGTAGTCAAGAAGATTTAGCAACCCACATAGTTGAAAACAAAATTGAAATTGAGGATTTAATCAAAACAATGAGGGATTCACAATCTACAAACCCCCACTGCGCCTCTCTTACAAACACATTAGAGGCATTACTTGTTCAAGTTGACATGACAATGGGGTAAATTGATCGTTGGAAAACTTACAGAGAGGGTTGTAGGGTTTATTATTCCAACAAATTGTCATATGTGGATGTAAAGAAAAAATAAATTTCAAAAGACCTCATATGCGCCTTATTCATGGACCCTCGCACTAATTTTCCTGTTCCATTGTCATGTAAACAGTTTCCCATCCATTGGTGCAATAATAATTTGATTAAAAATAATTTTTGGGACTGATGGTGGATGGTGTTTGATTTTCCACCTTGTAATAACAACAAGGTGCCACTATACTTTATGAGGAAACTCTATTGCGAGTTTATCCTCAACGAGATCCCAAATTATTTTGATTTCCAAGATTTCTAAGGCCGAGGAAAAGGATCTACAGGATCGACCAGGTGCACAACGTGCACCTATTCAGCAGGGTAGATTCCCACATGAAGCCCCCTCACCCTAAGATTTTCCCTCAAGTAGTGAAGGAGACAGTAGAGATTGATACACTCCACGTGCTTCAGGGGCTATCTGCGACCCTTGTTCGATATACGAGAGATATTTTGAGCAGATTCTCACGAAGGTACACGGACTATTCCCAGGAGTACTAGCATGAGGCCACATCTTTGCTCGTCATGTGGTATCATATGTTTGGGGCTGAGGAGGATGATATTTTCATGCGTACCGATTTTGGTGACCTAGTCTTTGGGGTGCACATGATAATGTCACTATGTAAGATGTCCTTTTGCGTGAGACATTTGGATTACATTCATCACTTCACCTTCGCAAATAAATTTGTTATGTTTTGTTATGTGTGTTACAAAAATTTTGGAGTACTTGATTTAGTTATATATGTTAAATTTTTGAATTAATTGTATTTGTACATGTATATGCATTAATATTACGGTGCGCGGGAGACACATCTTTATCTCAACCACGGGGCGAGCATCATGTGTACACATACATTCACAGAGGTAATTTAGAATGTTAATTATGTAAAATTTTCACATACATGTGTGTGTGTGTGTGTATATATATATATATATATATATATATATATATTTGCATGTATATATATATTAGTTTTGAAGTCAAATATATCTATGTTCTTGTATGTCCATCTAACTCACGTGATATACATGTTTGATAAAGAGGGTAAGTGCACCAAGTTGGGGGACAATTAAGTGGACATCAAATCCTAAATTTTACATTAAAAACAACAAAACATCAAATTTAGTCTTCCGCGGACTTGAACCATGCCAAAAAGTAAAAACTATGTCATAAAAATGGTACCATTGCGTAGGGGAGACTATTAGCTTTGTAGAAATACTGATTTTAAAGTGAATAGAAGAGGATAAATATCATTTTATAATTTTTTACTAATAGTAGGTCTTTAAGACACTTTTTCCTGTGAATGTTTATGTCTACGTTTAAGACTGCAAAATTTGTTTCACTTATCAGAATGTGATAAAACTTATACCATCCCAACCATGGTGAAATTATATACATGTTCAAAAAAAAATTATTTGATTTCAATATTTTTTGATGAAGTTATGGCGGGCAAACGGAAAGTGCTCTGTTTTCTTTATGTTTTCATACCACTTTCACGGAAAAAATCATAAAAAATAAAATATTACTCAAAAAAATACAAAATAAAATCCATCCCAAGATAGATAGTGGCATATAACTTCTCACCAAAGGAAAAAAATATATATCAATTTTTGGTCATCCAAATTGTGGGCAAACGGACTATAATCTTATCGGCGTTTTTTAAAAAAATACCAAGTCATTGAATTTTGAGTATTTAATATAGCTAATCTTGTCCATTTTTTACAAAAATTAGTATTTTAGAAACTAGATTCCGGATGCTACCATTCATATTAACATAATTTTGTCTAATTTTGAGTGTATGTATTGCTAATAATCTCTACAAGTTGATATTATGTTGTTATTTGCAATATGATGTCCACGGATGACCCTATATTTGTCCATCAACTTCTGCACTTACCCAAGATGTTGACTTCAATATACATCCCACCATCTCTGTGACAAGTAGATAAAGGTGTTCTTTGTTGCGATTTCATCGTGCAAAGCAACTCACTGAGGTATTCAAACAACACGTAAATTTTGTTAAATTTCTCATGTAATTCATATTATGTTAAATTACATGTTAGTAATGTCTTTCATTGTATAATTATTAAATTATGTTAATAATTTCCTTCATTGTGTATATGTAGGAGTTACCTGTGATAGGTAGTAGCCCTGTTCATTTGATTCACTAGGCATGGCGGGGTAAAAATAATAGTTCTATATTGATAAAATTAGTTAAAATATTGTCATTATGTACATACATGTACTTAGTTCTATTTTCGCTAATTCTGATGTTAGATTTTTACGATATTATGTGTATGTAGGGAACTTGACCCCCTCTATTTTGACTTCAAGGGCACGGAATCCTCCATCTCATCGTCTTCGTACCCCCATTAAATGCTGGAGAGCTCGATGACTCATCTGAGCATGAGATGTAAATTCAGCATGATCAACAACTTGCGGTAAGTTTGTGTATTTATGTAAATAATTTCATTCTAGCATGATCTCAAATACATGTTGAAAACATATATGAATTAATTTTTGAAAAAAACATTGTTTGCATTTACAGGCTCATCTACAGGTGAGTATTCAGTAGAAGAGGACTCGAAGCATGGGCTTAGATGATCCAAAGTCATCTCATGGATCTCCATCTTCATCTAAGGGAGGGCCTTCTTCGAGCAAGGCCAAGAGAGGGATAGATTTTGATGAGTAGGAAATATATATGTCTTACATGACATTGTTTTTGTATGCCTATGTGCATGACATTGTATGTACACCTATATGACATTTGAACTTGATGGTATATGACCTATTTGGGAATTTTTGTATTTATTATGCACATTAAAATACTATTTAGAACTTGATAATTTTGTATGAGACCTTACATTTCTGAGATTATTTTTGCATGAAACTAATATGATTTGCACTTGACAATATTTAAGACATTATGGATTATTTTTTCATTTATTGGTGATGTACATGTACTAGCATTTTCAATGTATAATATGCATCAAACTTTGGAAATCAATATTTATAAAATGTATGTATATAAAGAGTTACCTAATCTGAGTAATTATTCATTCAATTTATCAATGTGTAATGTGTATTTACCTTACTTGCGCTTCTTCTTGCTCATGGTATCTTTGTACTGGTTCCTATCTTATCATGCACTTACTGCATTCTTCTATGCTTCTTAGTCTTCTCCCCTATTAAAACACCTGAGAGTCGTCACAATTTGATGCCTTTCATCTGTTGATATTTTGATAATGTCTCTCCATATACATTACTCCAATGCTTGATAATGTCTCAGATGTAATGACATTTTGATTCAGACACTCAATGATTCTTGATTTTCTAATCCTATCCAATTCATGTTATTACCTTTAAATCTATAGGCATTTCAAGTTATTTAGAAATCACATCACACCCTTCACTAGGCTTGATGACTACCCCTATCCTTTTGAAGGCGCTTTTGAAAGCATCCATGGGTTTATCATAGCATAAATTATCAATGAATGGAAGGTCACTAAGCCGTAGGCCAGCTGACTCCCATCCAAAACTAAACAAGAAAGATTTACTAGGTGATTGATAACTCCCGTGTGTTCTTAGACATACCCCTATCAAATTCATTCTTAAGTCAATCTAGTCATTCAGGGCTCTTAAGGGACTACGCCGGACGAGGTAGCCCAAAAGCATGGGTAGCGTAGGGAACCAAAACAAATCCTCCACTAGTGTTCACCTAGCCACCCCGATGTGTTGGCGTAGTTGGTTTGGTCCCACGAGCTTTTGTTTGCAAACTATAATGTCTGGGAGCCCTACACTGACTCAGACTATAGTATTTCGTGCATTTACAAACAATATGACAACGAGAGAACCAAATGGAGATGGAGAAAGCTGGGGAGAGGCTTTTGTAGAGGATTGACATGGAGGTTTTGATCGATGATATGTATCTAGGTGCCACGAAGTCTGAGAAATCACATATCGAAGATATAACGTGTTTTGGTCTCAGGGCTCTTAAGAGACTACTCCCGACGAGGTAGCGAGAAAACACGGGAAGCGTAGTGAAAAAAAAAACCTCCATTGGCATTCACCTAGCCACCCAGACGTTTTGGCGTAGTTGGTTCAGTCCCACAAGCTATCGTTTGTAAAATACAACATCTAGCAACCTTACACTGACTCAGACTGCACTATTTCGTGTGTTTGCAAACAATAGGACAACAAGAGAACCAAATGGAGATGGATAAAACCACGATAGGATTTCATAGAGGGCCCCGATGTGGAGGTATCGAGACTTAATGAGGCATCTCTAGGTGCACGAAGTTCAAGAAATCACTCGTCGAAGATATAACATTTTTTGGCCTCGGGGCTCTTAAGGGACTACGCCCAAATGAGGTAGCCTGAAAGCACGGGTAGCGTAGGGAACCAAAACAAAGCCTCCACTAGCATTCACTGGCCACCCCAATGTGGTGGCCCAGACTGTTCGGTCCCATGAGCTTCCATTTGCAAACTACAACGTCTGGCAGCCCTCTGATGACTCGGTTTGATCGCAGTATTTCACGCATTTAGAAATAATAGGACAATGAGATAACCGAATGGATATGGATAAAACCATGATAGGATTTCATAGAGGGCCTCAACCTCGAGATCTCGGATCGACAAGATGTCTCTAGGTGCCATGAAGTCTGAGAAATCACCCATCAAAGATATAGTGTGTTTTGGCCTCAGGGCTCTTAAGGGACTACATCCAGACGAGGTAGCCCAAAAACACGGGTGGAGGAAACCACCAATGTTCAATTATTTTTCCACAGGATGTAACTATCTAGACTATGAACTTAGGTTTGTTGGGAGACCACCAATGTTCCAATTGTTCATTTTGAAAGAATGAATATCTTCAATCAAACAGAGAATGAAGAGCCTAAATTTTTTTGGACATTACAAAAGGTTGTTTGTGCCCAAAAAGAAGCCGAAGGCCATATAAATTTTAGTTTTCAACTTTAGATGACAATGAACATCATGAAGAAAAACAATTAGGTGAATATGTCACTATGATTCAAGAAGAAATGCCTCCTGAAAGTCATAAAGAGACAATTTGATTACCCAAAAACATCTGGAAGAACTTAAAGAGAAGATACAAGAAAAAGAAAAGGAAAAATGGGAAGCGTGGAAGGATCACAACTTAACTGGAATGGAAGATCTATGTGATGTTGTCGATAGAATCATGGATAATCTTAAGGAAAACATGCAAAGTTGATTATTTTTATTAATCCCAATTGTGCGTCAACTTCACAAATCAAACCAAGTAGCTCCAAAAGCAACATACTAGAAAGAAAAATTGTAATGAAGTATTGATAATTGAGCCTAAAACTCGTTTAGAATTGTAATTTATTTTTTGATTGAGCATTCACCCATAGTTTCTTTTTTGAAGGAAGAAATTCATTTTATATGTGAGAAATAGAATGCTGATTTAGTCTATTACTCTGACTATTTAGGTTAGATTTATGTAGTCGTTCAATGAAAGTTGTAAGATCTTCAGTGCTAACATGGAAAAATTGTCAGAGCCCTATTAAATCCTCTCGCAGTTTTATCCATATCCATCCGGTTCTCTTGTTGTCCTATTGTTTGCAAACACGTGAAATAGTGCAGTCTGAGTCAGTGTAAGGCTGCCAGACACTATATTTTACAAATGGTAGCTCGTGGGAACAAACCGTTTGGGCCAAAACATTGATTACTTGGTGAATGCTAGTGGAGTCTTCATTTTTGTTCAATACACTCCCCGTACTTTTAGGCTACCTCGTCCAGGGCATGTTGTCCACTCAAAATTCCCCTGCTCTTAAGAAGTGAATTTTCAAAATTTTGAGTTTGAGTGTTCTCTCTGTTGTTTTGCAAATGTTAAAAGTCGTGAAATTGGAAAAATCTGTAGTTTTGGGTCATTTTGTATGTTTTTCGGGCTTGTCGGACATTTTTGTCAGCATGTCCCGAGGGACGAAAGTGTGTTCTATTCCGGGTCGGCCGATTTCCCCGAAATTGTCCCATTTTCGGGCCCGTCGGAACTTTTCGTCCCAAGTGTCCCAAACTAAATCGTGCAAGCTGTTCAAATTTCGGCGAAACACCCGAATCTGCGTACCTCTCACTTTCATGTCCCAAAGGTCCCAAGTCAAATTGTGCAAGTTGTTCCATTTTCGGCCGATTCGCCCGAACCGCGTACTTCGCACACTTTCCTCCCAAATGTCCCAAACTTTTCGGACCCATTGTAACCTTTTCGCCCGAATCGGCCGAGCCGCGTGTTTCGCGCATTCGCGTCTCACATGTCCCTAATGAACCAAGTGCCATTCGTGCTAGTTTTTGCCACTCTACCCGAATATCCTGCTTATTCAAATTGGTGGGTATGTATTAAATGCACATTCATGGCCTTTCTCTCTCCTAAACGGCTATATAACGAACAAACCACCTTTGCATTTTTCACCTTGCTTCCATGCTACCCATCGCTCGAACCCTTGCAATCTAATCTCCTGCACGTGTATTCCTCCCCTCTGCAATTCCTTCCCGAGTCTAATTTGCGCCTCTGTCCTCCGAATTACCATCAATATGAAGATCAAGTTCTAGGGACAAGAACAAATTTTGCCACTAGAATTTGCCGTTCCAAATATTGGGGACAGTGAAGCTCGACATCTTGACTTCGGCGATTTTTGGGCGAGGGTGGCAGATGCAAACCCTACACCAATGGCACAGATGATTCACGATAGTGGTTTGGCTTTTGCTGGAGGTTTCCCGATCTCGGTATAGTGTGCTGATACCGTGCTTTCATGCGGAGCTCACTTCGACTCCGTTTCTAGCGAATTGACCAATGTACACGGAGAACTCATCACCAAGCTGGATGCTGCCGCCATTAGCGCTGCTCTGAGGATCCCAGAGATGGATAATGCCATAGTCGTTTCCCGGGATCAAGCACAGGCCCTGTTCGATCAAGACAGTGACAAATACAAGGCACGGGTGGCGAAGTCCTGGCTGAAGAACCCTAAGAAGGGAGCCTCTCACTGTCCAAAACCCTTTTCTAGGCAGATTTTAATGAAGAATTGTCTGACTTTATAATTCTACTGGCTCGGGTTATGGGTTTTCCCTCTACCAATGAATTTCACTTCTGGATGTGCCCGCTCATCAGCATGGTGTGCGAGGGAACACAAAATATCAACTGGGCAGAGATCATCAGCATGAATTTGGCGAGCGGTGTCGATGTGCAAAGAAACGAAGAAGTTCTACATGACTTCTTACCTGATGTATACCCTGGCAGCGTCACGGAAATGGTTTGGTTTTCCTACCTTGATGCTCACAAAGATGATCCAGTATATGCCTACTGCCCACAGTTCACCTTGGAGACCAGCAATCGTAATTTCAGAAGGGTCAATGACGCTTTCACCATGTACGTGGTCAAGCTGCTCAAGGCGACAACTGCTTTAGGAGATTTTCTGATGAAGCCATGAATCTGATATCTCACTACGGGGCTTACTTTATCCAATTCAGAAAATTCTCTTATATCAGGCTTGCCGGCTATGAAGGCACCCCTCTGAGGCTTCCCATGTTCTGCAGCGACAAAATGGCCTTAATAGAAATATGCAGGCAACTAGACAAGTTGCACAGAACTTGCAGAGATAAGAAGATTTTTGGCTTGCATTCTCCCATCTCTTTGGGAAACTACACTTGTAAACATCCTGGATGCACGAGAACATAGAGAGAGCCCCTGGTTCCTATCCTTTGTCCATTTCTTCAAGCCAAGAACTTGCTTGTGACTTGAAGAAGTTCATCGAACAGAACATCAAGATAATCTACCATCATAGGGCAGATACGAAGACTCTTTGGGCTGTGACTATGCAGACGATTTTGAGGCCAGGAGAAGGCATTATGGCAGGTTCTCTCTGCCATTGATCCAAGAACTCGGTCTGTATCAAGTTCTTGAAGGTCTCCAGGATGACAACTCTGATCTATACTCATATGAGTATGAAAATGTGGTTAAGCACACTCCCTTGGAGGACTTGGATTGGAACAAGAAAGAGAGGATGATGATGGTGAGATCCTTGCTATAGTCTTAGTCGGGACTAAGGTGCTGGTTTGACAAGAAAGTCGAGAGCTCAGAAGGCACTCAGAAGAATCCTCTTCCAAGGATGTTTCAACACCAAGAAGAGAAGCATCAATTCCAAGGTCGGAAACACCAGTGAAAACCTCTCCTGCCTCATCAACTCAAGGGCTGCAGCTTCCACTCCTTCTTCATCCACTCAAGTGTACCAGAAGAAACTCAAGGAGGTTAAGAAGGAGCCTATGGAAAAAGACCTTCAAAGTAAGCAGGTAGAAGTGCCTTTTGGACTAGAGAACATCATTGTGCTCAGTGAAAGTGAAGAAAGCGAAATGCCAACCCCTGCAAATGCTCCTGAAGACCCAACTGATAAGGACAAAGAGGTCCAGAGCACTGAGCTCCCAGGTGCTAGTGATTCTTCTGCCGCAATTGCCTCGAGCACCCCACTCACATCTCAACTTGAGTCAACAGCTGCGTAGACCTTGAGTGTCATGAGCTCTTTGTCTCTTGGTCCCCTTGCCCCCCTGCTGATTCCTCTTCCTCTTTTGCGTGGGTGCAACCTTTGGTTGACAATAGGAAAAGGAAATCTTCCTCTCGGAGCTCAGGGTCAGATTTTGATGTTGTTGCAGCCTTGTTGGGCACCACTCCTTCTCGTGCCAAGAAAGCCAAAGTCACCTCCAGAATAGTGTCTGATGCTCAAGGTCAGCAATTCCTGGAGATTGCTAAGCCTAGTGGATAAATCGAGAGAAGGACTTGCAGTATCGACTTAGAGCTCTCAAGAATTCCAATGGGAGAGTCTACCCCTGAAGGTGAAATTCACAACCTCCAGGAAACAGTCACAAGAGTCATTGGGAGGGTAGAGAAAGGGCAGCAAACTATTGAGCAGTTGGAAGAACAGGCCCAAATTCTCACAGGTTTCATCAAGTCTCTTTTGTCTAAGGACAAAGTTTTGGACCCTACCCCGTTGACTACTCTTCCACCACCTATAATTTTGAGCCAAGATGAAGTACAGAGTATCAAAGACATGCACAAGTATTCCGTCTATGGCAGAGCTATGGAAGCCATGGTGGATGATATGCTTGTTGCAGGGTTGAACTTCATCGATGAAGCTTTCAAACTCCATGGAAAAGTGAACAATTTGCAACAGAAGCTCTCCTCTACTATTGGGATCATGGATAAAGAGCTCAAACTGGAGTAGTTGCATAGTAGACCTCCGCCTTATGGGACAGACAGATGAGAACATCTTACTGGAAAATAAGGTTTTTGATGATGCAAAGGATAATCTATCAAAATCCTGGGTTTACAGCGTGGAGTGGAAGATCAAAGTCTTGGAGGAGGCTTTGGGAGAACTGAAGAACAGCTGGCAGAAGGGTGAAGCTTTCAAGACACTGGTTGTCTCTGCTTTCAAAGACATACATTGTCATCTTCAGGATGAAACTTCTGGTGTTTCCCTTTCCTTGCAAGAAATCAAAGCTCAATTCAGAGCTTTTGTCAAAGATAATTTATTCAAGGAAAGCTCCATCTCTAAAGAAAAAATGAAGGAGATCTGCTCTCTTCAATCTGCCATTGAAGAAGCAAATAAAGATTATCATACTCATGTCGAGTTTGATAAAGAGATGGAGAAGTGTCTTGGATTTTGGACTCAGTCTACGGCCAACACGTCAGTCCCTCGTGGCAGAGACATAGCTGAGGCGTTAAAGAAATTCAGGCAGCGGATTTTGAAGTCAGTGGGTCCCTCCCAGTAACCGGCCACCTGTCTTCTTCTCCATTCTTTTCTCTTCTTCCCATTCTTTTTCCGTTTTCTTTGTAACAAGTTGAGGTACTGCGATTGGCGGTCCTTAACTATTCTTTAGTTAAAAGAAACGGTTACGAAGAGTAACTGATTTGTAAGCTATATAATGGCCTTCTCTATGCCATTCTAAAAAGGAAGAACTTGACATATTTTCTGAAAGTGTAAATAGATCACAAAGAAATCAATACAGAAGGACTTTCCATTCTTTGTCTATCTAATCTCTGTTATCTCTGAGCTTTCATTTAATTTTTGTGAAGATCATTTGTCTCTAGTTTGTTAGTCTCACTGATTGCATACTCTTCAACTTTGCAATACATGGTGATCTTGTACAACCAAGAAGGAACTTTGTGTCCTTGATTAATGAACCATTGCATTCTAAAGACGTTATTTACGAACTTTGTGTCTTTAAATTTCATCTTATTCATGTGATGCAAATGATCTTGTTTCAATTCACTGTAACTCCGCATACATAAAGAATTACTCTGTTATCTATAATTCCGCATGTTGCTTTTCTGCTCATTTTCGTACTCTCATTCTTCGGTCCTTTTGTACTTGAACATCCTTGTAAGAAACACTTTCGTAATATCCAAGTTCAACCATAAAATCATGTCTTGTATATTCTTGTAAATAGGTTCGTTTCTGAATAAGGGAACCTCTCCCATTAAAGAGGAGGGACTTCTTGTCCCCTGACTGTTGCTCTTCTTAAAAGTCCTATTTGACAACCAATAGTTTTTGGTGACTCCGCTGGGGAAAATCACATTCCAATTCTGTAATTTTTGATCATCCTTTGATCTGGCGACTCCGCGTTTTACTCGAGGGAGGAGGGCCCTCGGTGTTGAAGATTCTCAGTTTCAGCTTTTGGAGCAGCAGGGTTTTCCTTTCCCTTCAACAACAAATAGAAGGACTCGTTCGACAAGCACTCCACCTGTTCAAGACAGAATTCCTACGGGTGGTTTTCCTTCAGAGCCAGCTAGCCCTAATCTTCAAGCTTTGATTCTTGCTAGTGTTGCAGTCCCTCTCCAAGCCGTTTTTCCAAGAATGGTGGCACCATTGCCATGGGGTCATCGTGTCGGGCCCCTAGCCCTTACTCGCCTTTGTATAAGTTACCCAGAGGTAAGCTGGAATAACTTCCCTAAATTTAAAGGCGATGGCAAAGTGCATCCTGATGAACACATCGCAGCCTTCATTGTTGCATGTGGAGTTCTGGGAGTCAAACATGAAGACGTCTCCGTAAGACTGTTCATTGAGACGTTACAAGATAATGCTGCTGATTGGTTCTATCACCTCCCAACCGGCACTATCACCGATTGGGACACAATGAGAACTAAGTTTGAAAGCCGTTTCAAGCCGGCAGAAGATGTGCATGCCTTGCTAGCCCAAATCTCTCAGATAAAGAAAGATTCACAAGAGCCCATGAGAGAATTTGTGTCCCGATTCAACAAATTGATCAATAAAATCCCGCTTACCACAATTTGATCAAATTCAAAAATGTTTCTTCCTAAATGCTCAATCGCCTAAAGTTAGTTATGCACTAAGAAGGGCTAATCTCGCAACATTGGTTGAGGATCAAACCCTCAGTTGTTAGTGTCAAGGATGATTTGATCATGTCAGGGAAGTTGAGAAGAGACCCTTCCAAATCTAAATTTGCTGCTTCTTCCTCTTCCACCCCTGGACCTAACACTGATCCATTAGTTCAAAACTTGCGAATGATCTCATTGCTATAAAGAAACAATTGGCTCAGCACGCTCCTTATGCAGACATTCCAAGGAGAAATTTTCAGCCCATAAATCATTTGCCTGCTTCTCAAACAAGATTAGCACTTGAAGGACCTCCTGTTAAAGTCCCTGTCAATGTGACCTGTGAAGTGGAAGAACCAGATGATGATGAAGATAATGAAGCTTGCGAGGAGTTTGTGGAAGAAGTTGATGATGAAGCAGACGAACTTGAGGGATCTCGAGTAAATTTCTTCACCATTGAGGGCATTGATGATGGAGATGACTATGATGAAGTAGTAGCAGACATGAATAGCGAATCATTCATTGTCATGACTGAGAGAGAGACAAATCAGAGGGAGAAAGTGACGCAGCCCATCAAGAAATCTAAGGAGCAGTCGGCAACTATTCCCGTAATTGCAAAAAGAGGATCTCCTATCCCTACTTCATCTACACCAAAGGTGAGTCCTATCAATCCTGCTACTAAAGTTGCTTCTTCTTTCTCTCCTAAAGTTGATAAACCTAGGGTATCAAATGATGATGGCCCATCCACTTCTGGGTCCTTTGATATTGTTGATCACCTGAAAAAGACCAAGGTCCAAATCTCAGAGGCTGAGTATTATCAAACCCATCCCAAAGCTTTTGCTAAAATGATTCACTTTGTCAATTCCCATTCTAAGACCACCTCTAAAGGCCTTTTGCCCACTCCTCCTTCTGCACCACAGCCTAGTCTGGTAGCCGTTGTCACCTCGCCTAATGACAAAATCAAGCCTTTTTATGTAACACTTCTTATAGCTGGCCATAGGCTCAGTAATTGTGTCATAGATTCCGGAGCCTCAGATAATGTGATGCCTGCTAAAGTAGCTCATGCTTTAGGCCTGACTCTCACACGCACTTATGGATCTTGTTACTCTATGGAGAGTAAGGAAGTGCCCCTGGTCGGGAGAATTAAAGATGCACAAGTAGCTTTTGCTGCTTTACCCGAGAAGAAAGTGTTGGCTACCATCTTAGTGGCAGATATTCCTCCTTCATACGGGATGTTGTTAAGTAGGAACTTTTGTAAGGACGTAGGTGGAGAAATCCAAATGGACTGGTCACATGCACTCGCACTGTCAATGGACAAATGAAGAAGTTGCTGCCTGAGAAGCAATCTGAGTATATTGTGCAGAAAACGGATGATCCTAAAGCACAAATACTCTATGAGGATATGGGACATGGTAACTACATGATTATGTCCCCTGATGAAATCCGACTCCCCAAAGTATCTCCTAAAGATCCTAATGGGGTTTGGATTTTAGAATTTGATGGAAGTTGTTCCTCGGCTGGTTCTGGAGCTGGTGTCCTACTGGTGTCACCTGAAGGAAGCCTACACCCCTTTTCATTCAAGTTGTAGTTCGAAAATACTAATAATACAGCAGAGTATGAGGCTCTCATTCTTGGATTGCAAGTGGCCAAAGAACAAGGTGTAAAGAATCTTCTGGCTCGTGGTGATGCAGAGTTGATTGTAAAGCAGGTCAGAAACCTTTTTCAAGTAAAAAATGGAAGGCTGAAACATTACCGGAATCAGGTTTGGGATTCCATTGAATTCCTTGATGCTTTCTCTATCGAAGCAGTACCTAGGGAAAAGAACAGCAGGGCTGATTCACTAGCTGTCTCAGGGTCACTACTGATTCCTCATCCTGATTTCTCTCAAGACAAGTTCACCATTGAGATGATCCATCGACCTAGTGTACCTGATAATACCAATAACTGGCAAGTTTTCAATGATGATCAGCACTTGCTCTCTTTCCTCAAACTCAAGGGTAATTTCGAACAGCTGTATTTCGAAGGAAGCGACAACCTACCTCGTGAAAATGTGCCTTCTGACAAAGCAGTCACCCAAGGAGAAGAAACAGATCAGGATGGGTGCATTAAACTCAAGGGGAATAAGATTCCTAAAGGATTGGTGAGTTTAGAGGAACTATTTGATAAACATGATAGGTATGTGAAGTCTAGAGCTTCTACTGGACCTCAACAATCAGCTGAGCATGACAAAATCAATATTGGGAGTTCTACTGATCCTAGGTTAGTGAACATTGGAAAATGTTGCACAACAGATGAAAGAAGAAAAGCAATTGATCTTTTAAAGAGGTATAAGGATGTTCTTGCTTATTCTTATGAGGATTTAAAAGCCTTCAAGCCAAAAGATATGCAACATTTTATTCCTCTCAAACCAGGAATTAAACCTTTTAAGCAGAAACAGAGGCAATACAATCCCAAAATAGCTGACACCATCTTTCAGGAGATTCAGAAGTTGTTGAAGGCTAAAATCATCTTTCCCATCCACCATTCAACATGGATTGCAAATATTGTGCCTGTTAGGAAGAAGAATGGTGAGATCCGCATCTGTGTTGATTTCAGGAATTTGAATCAGGCTTCCTTGAAGGATAATTATCCTTTGCCTATGATGGATTAGATCTTGCAAGCAGTAACAGGATCTGAGATGTTATCCATGCTTGATGGATTCTCGGGATATAATCAGATAGAGGTTGATACTGCAGATCAACACAAGACAGCTTTCACTACTCCTTGGGGTACCTTTTCTTACAAGAGGATGCCTTTTGGGCTCATTAATGCTTGGTGCCTACTTTTTTAGAGGGCTATGGATCGCTTTGGAAGTTTGAAAGGGAAGTGCATTGTCATATACCTTGATGACTTGATTGTGTTTTCTAAAACAAGGGCAGATCATTTTGACCACTTGGAAAAAGTTTTGCTGAGATGTAGAGAGCATGGGATCTCTCTGAACCCTAAAAAATCTATCTTTTGTGTCACAGAAGGAAAGTTATTAGGGCACATTGTCTCTAAATATGGTATTAAAATTGATCCTGAATGAGTTCAAGATATCCAACAAATTCCTCTCCCAACTAGCAAAAAGGGTGTGCACTCTTTCTTTGGTAAGATCAATTTTTTAAGAAGGTTCATCCCTGATTTTGCAGAGTTAACTTTGAATATTTCCCAGATGATGAAAGGGAAACAAACGTTTGGTTGGTCTTCTGAAGGAAAGGAATCCTTTGAAGGTATTAAAAGGCTATTGCTAAAACTCCTGTTTTAGCTTGTCCTGATTTCAGCAAAGATTTTATTATCTATTGCTATGCCACAGATAATACCTTGGCTGCTGTTTTGACTCAAGAAGATTCTAATGAGCACGAACTTCCAATTGCTTTCATGAGCTATATCCTGAAAGATCATGAGTTAAAATACACCATGATGGAAAAACATGCTTTTGCAGTGGTCAAAGCTGTTAAGCAGTTTCATTTTTACATCCTCAACTCTCACTCCATGGTGTTGGTTCTAGATACAACTGTTAAGTCAATTCTCACACAACAGGAGTTTGGATCCAAAAGAGGGAACTGGGTTGCTAAGGTCCAAGAATATGACATTGACATCAAACCGACCAAGCTTGTTCGCGGTAAAGGCCTTTGTGAGCTCATTGCAGAAGGAGCTAGACATGAGTTGCTAGAGGATAAGGCTGAGCTTCCTACCATTCTGTTTCTCAGCTCAGTTGACGAATGGTATGCTGACATCGCCCATTTTCTCACCTATGGAGAATGCCCCTCTCATTTGACCACCAAAGAAAAGAGGGCTGTTAAACTAAGGTCAGTACAGTATGTGTTGTGGGAAAACGCCTTGTTCAAGCGGGGAATAGATGGAAGATTCTTGAAATGTGTGGACAAGGAACAACAGAAAAGACTACTCTCAGCTTTCCATGATCAGGCTTGTGGAGGGCACTATTCATCAACGGTCACAGCTCATAAAATACTCCGTGGAGGATATTATTGGCCTACCTTATTCAGGGATGCATCCAAATGGGTTGATAAATGTGAGGCTTGTCAGACCTTTGTGGGAAGACCTAAATTGGCTTCTTTGCCTCTCAAGCCAGTTGTGATTGAGGAACCGTTTCAACAGTGGGGTTTGGACTTCATTGGTACACTTAATCCTGCTTCTAGTGCTGGTCACACTCATGTACTAACTGCCACGGATTATTTCACCAAATGGGTAGAAGCTATTCCAGTTAAGAGCACCACTTCTGAAGTGGTGTGCAGCTTCATAAAAGAGAACATCTTGGTAAGGTATGGTGTACCTAACAAGATTGTGACAGATAATGCTTCGAATTTCTCTTCAATTGAGATAATGGATTTTTGCTACGGGTATGGCATCTCCTGGCTCATTCTTCAGATTATTACCCTCAGGGAAATGGGCAAGCAAAATCCATTAACAAAAATCTGGTGACTATTATAAGGAAGTTAGTCGATGAGTCTCAACGAAACTGGCACAAGAAGCTCTATGATGCTCTTTGGGCAGATAGGATTACACCAAAAAGAGCTATTGGAATGTCTCCTTTCCAAGTGGTATATGGAGTAGAAGCTCAACTGCCAATAATAGTGGAACTGCCAGCCTTGCACTTGATGAAGTCCATTGAAGATACTAGTTTCAGCGGTGCTTTAGATAAGAGAATTATGTACCTTCACAAACTGAATGAGGACAGATTGGTGGTTGCTGATAGGATATCTATTCACCAGCAGAAGGTAAAGGTCTTGTTTGATAAGAAAGCTAGGTTCAGAGATTTCCAAGTTGGAGACACTATTTTGTTATGGGATAAAAGGCATGAACCTCGTGGCAGCCATGGAAAGTTTGATTCCCTTTGGCTCGGACCTTTCAAGATCAGACACTTTGCTGGTAAGAATTCTTTCTACCTTGACTACATGGATGGTTCTCCTCTCCCACTTCCTTATAGTGGGCAGTACCTCAAGTTGTTCAAGTCATAGGTGACTAGGGAGTCCCTTGTATATTCTGTACAGCGTTTTGTTTCCCTCTCCTTTTTCGTTTTGGTGTGTTGTCCTCTGTATTGGTCTTCTTTTTGAATCCGTTTGCCCAATGGATAAGGTACTAGTCCGATTCCCCAAGTTTTCTAAGTTATTGCCTTGTCTCATTCCTTGAATTTATGCCAAGTCATCCCCAGAAGGAGCCATTTGTTGTTCACTCAAAATTCCCCTGCTCTTAAGAAGTGAATTTTCAAAATTTTGAGTTTGAGTGTTTCTCTGTTGTTTTGCAAATGTTAAAAGTCGTGAAATTGAAAAAATCTACATTTTGGGGTCATTTTGTATGTTTTTCGGGAGCACTGTCGGACATTTTTATCCCGCATGTCCCAGGGGACGAAAGTGTGTTCTGTTCCCCGGTCGGCCGATTTCCCGAAATTGTCCCATTTTGGGCCGTCGAACTTTTCTTCCCAAGTGTCCCAAACTAAATCGTGCAAGTTGTTTAAATTTCGGCCGAAACACCCGAACCGCGTACTTCGCACTTTCATGTCCCAAAGGTCCCAAGTCAAATTGTGCAAGTTGTTCCATTTTGACCGATTCACCCGAACCACGTACTTCACACACTTTCGTCCCAAATGTCCCAAACTTTTCCGGACCCATTGTAACCTTTTCACCCGAAACAACCCTAGCCGCGTGTTTCGCGCATTCGCGTCTCACATGTCCCTAATGAACCAAGTGCCATTCGTGCTAGTTTTTGCCGCTCTACCCGAATATCCAGCTTATTCAAATTGGTGGGTATGTATTAAATGTGCATTCATGGCCTTTCTCTCTCCTAAACGGCTATATAACGAGCAAACCACCTTTGCATTTTTCACATTGTTTCCATGCTATCCTTGCTCGAACCCTTGCAATCTAAACTCCCTGCATGTGTATTCCTCCCCTCTGTAATTCCTTCCCGAGTCTTTAGCCTCTGTCCTCCGAATTACCATCAATATGAAGATCAAGTTCCAGGGACAAGAACAAATTTTGCCACTAGAATCTGCCGTTCCCAATATTGGGGATAGTGAAGCTCGACATCTTGACTTCGGTGATTTTTGGGCGAGGGTGGCAGATGCAAACCCTACACCAATGGCACAGATGATTCATGATAGTGGTTTGGCTTTTTTTGGAGGTTCCCGATCTCGGTGCGGTGATGTGTCGATACCGTGCTTTCATGCGGAGATCACCGACTCTTTTAGTGAATTGACCAACATACACGAGAGAACTCATCGCAAGTGGATCTTTGCCGCCATTAGCGCTGCTATGAGGATCCCAGAGATGGATAATGCCATAGTCGTTTCTCGGGATCAAGCACAGGCTCTGTTCAATCAAGACAGTGACAAATACAAGGCGTGGGTGGCGAAGTCCTGGCTAAAGAACCCTAAGAAGGGAGCCTCTCACTGTCCAAAACCCTTTTCCGGGCAGATTTTAATGAAGAATTGTCTGACTTTATAATTCTACTGGCTCGGGTTATGGGTTTGCCCTCTACCAACGAATTTCACTTCTGGATGTGCCCGCTCATCAGCATGGTGTGCGAGGGAACACAAAATATCAACTGGGCAGAGATCATCAGCATGAATTTGAGCGGAAGCTGGCCCGATGTACACAACAAACGAAGAAGTTCTACATGACTTCTTACCTGATGTATACCCTGGCAGCGTCACGGCAATGGTTTGGTTTTTCCTACCTTGACGCTCACAAAGATGATCCAGTATATGCCTACTGCCCGCAGTTCACCCTGGAGACCAGCAATCGTAATTTCAGAAGGGTCAATGACGCTTTCACCATGTACGTGGTCAGGCTGCTCGAAGGTGACACTGCTAGGAGATTTTCTGATGAAGCCATGAATCTGATATCGCACTACGGTGCTTACTTTATCCAATTCAGAAAATTCTCTTATATCAGGCTTGCTAGCTATGAAGGCACCCCTCTGAGGCTTCCCATGTTCTGCAGCGACAAAATGGCCTTAATAGAAATATGCAAGCAACTAGACAAGTTGCACAGAACTTGCAGAGACAAGAAGATTTCTGGCTTGCATTTTCCCATCTCTTTGGGAAACTACACTTGTAAAACATCCCTGGATGCACAGAACATAGAGAGAGCCCTGGTTCCTATCACTGTTCATTTCTTCAAGCCAAGAACTTGCTTTGACTTGAAGAAGTTCATCGAATAGAACATCAAGATAATCTACCATCATAGGGCAGATACAGAAGACTACTGGGCTGACTGTGCGGATGATTTTGAGGCCAGGAGAAGGCATTATGGCAGGTTCTCTCTGCCATTGATCCAAGAACTCGGTCTGTATCAAGTTCCTGAAGGTCTCCAGGATGACAACTCTGATCTATACTCATATGAGTATGACAATGTGGTTAAGCACACTCCCTTGGAGGACTTGGATTGGAACAGGAAAGAGAGGGATGATCTGGCTGAGATCCTTGCTCCAGTCTTAGTCAGGACTAAGGTCTGGTTTGACAAGAAAGTCTGAGAGCTCAGAAGGCACTCAGGAGAATCCTCTTCCAAGGATGTTTCAACACCAAGAAGAGAAGCATCAATTCCAAGGTCGGAAACACCAGTGAAAACCCTCCTGCCTCATCAACTCAAGGGCTGCAGCTTCCACTCCTTCTTCATCCACTCAAGTGTACCAGAAGAAACTCAAGGAGGTTAAGAAGGAGCCTGTGGAAAAAGACCTTCAAAGAAAGCAGGTAGAAGTGCCTTTTGGACCAGAGAACATCATTGTTCTCAGTGAAAGTGAAGAAAGTGAAATGCCAACCCCTACAAATGCTCCTGAAGACCCAACTGATAAGGACAAAGAGGTCCAGAGCACTGAGCTTCTAGGTGCTATTGATTCTTCTGCCGCAATTGCCTCAAGCACCCCGCTCACATCTCAACTTGAGTCAACAGCTGCGCAGACCTTGAGTGTCATGAGCTCTCTGTCTCTTGGTCCCCTTGCCCCTCCTGCTGATTCCTCTTCCTCTTTTGCGTGGGTGCAACCTTTGGTTGACAATAGGAAAAGGAAATCTTCCTCTCGGAGCTCAGGGTCAGATTTTGATGCTGTTGCAGCCTTGTTGGGCACCACTCCTTCTCGTGCCAAGAAAGCCAAAGTCACCTCCAGAATAGTGTCTGATGCTCAAGGTCAGCAATTCCTGGAGATTGCTAAGCCTACAGTGGATAAATCAGAGCAGGACTTGCAGGTATCTGACTTAGAGCTCTCGAGAATTCCAATGGGAGAGTCTACCCCTGAAGGTGAGATTCACAACCTCCAGAAACAGTCACAAGAGTCATTGGGAGGGTAGAGAAAGGGCAGCAAACTATTGAGCAGTTGGAAGAATAGGCCCAAATTCTCACAGGTTTCATCAAGTCTCTTTTGTCTAAGGACAAAGTTTTGGACCCTACTCCGTTGACCACTCTTCCACCACCTGTAATTTTGAGCCAAGATGAAGTACAGAGTATCAAAGACATGCACAAGTATTCCGTCTATGGCAGAGCTATGGAAGCCATGGTGGATGATATGCTTGTTGCAGGGTTGAACTTCATCGATGAAGCTTTCAAACTCCATGGAAAAGTGAACAATTTGCAACAGAAGCTCTCCTCTACTATTGGGATCATGGATAAAGAGCTCAAACTCTGGAGCAGTTGCATAGTAGACCTCCGCCTTATGGGACAGACAGATGAGAACATCTTACTGGCGAGTAAGGTTTTTGATGATGCAAAGGATAATTTGTCAAAATCCTGGGTTTACAGCGTGGAATGGAAGATCAAAGTCTTAGAGGAGGCTTTGGGAGAACTGAAGAACAGCTGGCAGAAGGGTGAAGCTTTCAAGACACTGGTTGTCTCTGCTTTCAAAGATATACATTGTCATCTTCAGGATGAAACTTCTGGTGTTCCCCTTTCCTTGTAAGAAATCAAAGCTCAATTCAGAGCTTTTGTCAAAGATAATTTATTCAAGGAAAGCTCCATCTCTAAAGAAAAATGAAGGAGATCTGCTCTCTTCAATCTGCCATTGAAGAAGCAAATAAAGATTATCATACTCATGTCGAGTTTGATAAAGAGATGGAGAAGTGTCTTGGATTTTGGACTCAGTCTACGGCCAACACGTCAGTCCCTCGTGGCAGAGACATAGCTGAGGCGTTAAAGAAATTCAGCAGCAGATTTTGAAGTCAGTGGGTCCCTCCCAGTAACTGGCCACCTGTCTTCTTCTCCATTCTTTCTCTTCTTCCCATTCTTTTTCCGTTTTCTTTGTAATAAGTTGAGGTACTGCGATTGGCGGTCCTTAACTATTCTTTAGTTAAAAGAAATGGTTACGAAGAGTAACTGATTTGTAAGCTATATAATGGCCTTCTCTACGCCATTCTAAAAAGGAAGAACTTGGCATATTTTCTGAAAGTGTAAATAGATCACAAAGAAATCAATACAGAAGGACTTTCCATTCTTTGTCTATCTAATCTCTGTTATCTCTGAGCTTTCATTTAATTTTTGTGAAGATCATTTGTCTCTAGT
The DNA here is from genome assembly GCA_018340775.1 of Taxus wallichiana var. yunnanensis. NCBI lineage: Eukaryota > Viridiplantae > Streptophyta > Pinopsida > Cupressales > Taxaceae > Taxus > Taxus wallichiana. The sequence goes on along the minus strand of CM031241.1, from coordinate 413,862,876 downwards.
TTGTTAGTCTCACTGATTGCATACTCTTCAACTTTGCAATACATGGTGATCTTGTACAACCAAGAAGGAACTTTGTGTCCTTGATTAATGAACCATTGCATTCTAACAGACGTTATTTACAGAACTTTGTGTCTTTAAATTTCATCTTATTCATGTGATGCAAATGATCTTGTTTCAATTCACTGTAACTTCGCATACATAAAATTACTCGTTATCTATAATTCCGCATGTTGCTTTTTTCGCTCATTTTCGTACTCTCATTCTTCGGTCCTTTTGTACTTGAACATCCTTGTAAGAAACACTTTCGTAATATCCAAGTTCAACCATAAAATCATGTCTTGTATATTCTTGTAAATAGGTTCGTTTCTGAATAAGGGAACCTCTCCCATTAAAGAGGAGGGACTTCTTGTCCCCGATTGTTGCTCTTCTTAAAAGTCCTATTTGACGACCAACACGGGCGTAGTCCCTTAAGATCCCTAAGGCCCAAACAATCGATATCTTCGATGGGTGATTTCGCAGACTCGTGGCACCTAGATATGTCTCGTTAGATCCGATACCTCCATGTTGGGGCCCTCTACGAAATCCTCTCGCAGTTTTATCCATGTCCATTCAATTCTCTCACTATCATATTGTTTGCAAAGGTGTGAAATATTACGGACACCGAGTCAATGTAGGGCTGCAGATGCTATAGTTTGCGACGGAAGTTCATGGGACCGAACCATCTAGGCCACCACATCAAGATGGCTTGGTGAACACTAGTGGAGGATTTTTTTGGTTAGCTATGCTTCTTGTGGTTTCGGGTTACCTTGTCAAGGGCGTAGTCCTTGAGAGCCCGAGGCCAAAACACGCTATATCTTCGAAGGATGATTTATCGGACTTCATGGCACCTAGAGTCGTATCGTTAGATCCAAAACCTCCATGTTGAATCCCCTATGAAAGCCTCTCTGATTTTCTTCATCTCTATTTGGTTCTCTCGTTATCCTATTGTTTGTAAATACGCAAAATAATATAGTCCGAGTCGAGTGTAAGGTTACTAGATGTATTTTGCAAGCGGTAGCTTGTGGGACCAAGCTGCAGGCCAACATGTCCAGATGGCCTAGTGAATTCTAGTGGAGGATTTATTTTGGTTCCCTACACTCCCCGTGCTTTTGGGCTACCTTGTTTGGGCGTAGTCTCTTAAGAGCCCTGAGACCAAAACACGTTATATCTTCAACATGTGATTTCTTAGACTCTGTGGCACCTAGAGATGTCTCGTCAGATCCAAAACCTCCATGTTGAAGCCCTCTATGAAATCCTCTCCTAGTTTTCTCCATCTCCATTCGGTTCTCTCGTTGTCCTATTGTTTGCAAACACATGAAATACTACTGGTCGAATCACCGTAGGGCTCCCAGACGCCGTAGTTTGCAAACGAAAGTTCGTAGGACCGAACCAACTATGCCACCACATCAGGGTGTCTAGGTGAACATTAGTGGAGGATTTTTTTGGTTCCCTACGCTACCCATGCTTTTGGGCTACCTCGTCCGACCGTAGTCCTTTAAGAGCCATGCGGGAAAAACATGTTATATCTTTTACGTGTGATTTCTTGGACTCCATGGCACCTAGAGATGTCTTGTCGGATATGATACCTACACGTCGGGGCCCTCTACGAAATTCTATCAAGGTTTTATCTATATCCATTCGGTTCTCTCACCTGTCTATTGTTTACAAAAGAACGAAATAGTGCGATCAGTCGAGTCGAGTGTAAGGCTGCTAGATGTTGTATTTTGTAAACAATAGCTTGTGAGACCAAACCAACTATGCCAACACATCGGGGTGGCCAGGTGAATGCTAGTGGAGGCTTTGTTTTGGTTCCCTATGCTCCCCGTGCTTTTGGTCTATCTCGTTCAGGAATAGTCTCTTAAGAGCCCTGAGACCAAAACACGTTATATCTTTGACATGTGATTTCTCGGACTCCGTGGCACCTAGAGATGTCTTGTCAGATCCAAAAAATCCATGTTGAAGCCCTCTACAAAATCCTCTCCTAGTTTTCTCCATCTCCATTCGAGATCGAGTCGGTGTAAGGTTGTCCATTCCAATCACCTAAATAATATAAGTGGTTCATACAATATAGGTGGTGAAATGAGAATTGCTATTTGTTATTCCTTTCTAATATTTAATTTCTCTTAGCTTCACTTGGCTTCGAGAATAATAAATTCTCTATAGACAGTGCCAACCATGTGAAGGTGGAAGCTTTTTTGACACCACTAACCTACATAAACATGTTAGTAAGCAATTAAATAGAATTTTAAATCATAAAAAAATTAAACAAAATCATGTAAGTAAATATTCAAATTAAATTCATGAAGAACATACCTTTGCAAATTCAATCCAATGAACCACAAGGATCAACTCTATTCTTGACAGTAGCAAGAATTGCTTCATGATATGATTCACGAACCTTCCATAGATTCTTGTTTGATGGCCGACCTCGATATTTGATCAATTTAATATTTGTTGTAAGGACCAAATGTGAATAGTGAAGTATTTTCCGATGTACTTCATAGTCTTCAAACAACCAAATGTTTGATTTTTTGATAGGATATCGTTGAATCCAAGTTCAGTGACTACCACTAACCCAGTGGGATACTCAAGGTCTTCACCATCAATGACTGTGGAATTCAATTTTTTCCCCTCTACACAACGAGACAAGAAGTAGTATGTTCTCTCTTCGTTAAATTCCATCGCAATAACTACAAAAACGTGCCCTATGCATCATAGTAAAATTGTTCAATCAATTTAAAAATACATTAAGAGTTGACCATTTAATAATTTATAAATTTAAAACATGGCATGTACATATATGTATGTACCTTGTTGCACTAAATCAGAGACTTGGTCAAAGTCAAGTGATGTTGTCAATTGATCGAAGACCTGCAAGTTGTAATTATCATGGAACTTGATGTGTGTCGAGTGGAATTAGAATTGTGATGTGCGATTGTTATCGACAAAATGTAATGTTGATCGAAACTAATGTTCCTCTCATTCAAGTTCACATAAAACACTTAAAAACACCCTTGTACATATTCTCAGTAGAATTTGTCTAATCATCACGATGTAGAAATGATACTCTCTTAATATTTTTTGAGCTTGCTCAAGTGCTTTGAGGAGAGTGCATGAATGTTATATGCATGAAAATAGAAACTTGCACCTTTGAGTGATAATATTAAGACTCGAACCTCCATTTATGGCTGCAATGTGTAATTCTCTGCATAATTAAACTACTGAAACAATAGTACCAAGTGGGAATGTGTCCTTGATTAACTTGAATTGTTCATCCAACCATCGAGCTCTATGTGTGTGCCTTGCATACTCATAAAAATTTCCTCTATGAATTTGACCATATATTCGGATACAAATAATTATTTTCTAACAAGCTCAAACCTCTTAGATTCTTTTCCATCTTTTAATTGATATGCCACCGATTTATATTTGGTGAAATCAACTAATTCTTTTCCTATTGAATATGTACTCTCCTCATGGATACAACTTTTCAGATTTGGCAAGCCACCGCATACATTGCACATTCCATCCAAACATGCTTTGTTATAAAAAAATTGTCTTGTTGATTTTTCACAAAATATTGTCGGAATAAATTCCCTTGAATATTTTTGTGGGACATTTATTCCACACTCCTGCAACATGATTTCAGTATGCAAAACACGACGTATTTGACAAAAAACATCATAATGCATTGAAAATTCAACATGATGCCTGCAACAACAAGTGGTACGTGAGTGATTTATTTTCACATAAAAGGGTTTGCTCATTTCAAAGAATCTTTGGCTAATGTTAATTTGTGGATTTTCATTCTTAAACTTAGAGAACAATTCTGTTTGAGTCATATCTAAGAAATATTTTGCACACAATTCACAATTACGAGAACCTATTCTTCTTTTTATTGTATCTCTTCTATTCGATGACACCCTTGTGTTCTCATTCCAAAATTTTACAATTAATTCTTTTAGAATATTAGATGTATTCTTGTCTTTTGTGGAAGTTTGCTAGAGAAATCCCAATAGTCAGTGTTATTGACTGACTCAAGACGTTTATGTCTCTCTATTGCTTTCATTAGTATTTTTTGTTTAGCTTCAAATCACTACTTGTTTTTCTAATCAAGTGTTTATTAATTGTTTTATCACTTACTATACAATTAGTAAGTGCATGTCGTGTAGCATTACTATCTTTGGTGCATCTTTTGCCACCTATAGTTTGGTATGATTTATGTATGTTTTCAACAATTGATGCATTTTGATCAACAACATTAGATGTTCTTAACCCTAGGGTCTTCATTATAGGTCTCATCTTAATTAATTTCATCAATGTAACAAATAATTGACATCTTTGTGTGTCATTTAAATTCTCAAAGTAATTATCCCAAATTCCACTAGCTTTTCTTCTCGCATTTCTTTTAGACATTTTGTTAGGCATTGGTTTTATAATGTTTTCATCAATTTCAATTAAGTGAATTGGTTTTCTTTGCAAAATGGAAGGAGGTGTTCTTAGAGGTGAAGATTTGTTTACAAGGTTACTTTCTTCATTCAGTGTTTTCATACAATTTCGAGTTAACATTTGGATTCTCAAGTAAGGGTTTAACAATCAGATTCATATCAATTTGTTCATCCATACCAACATCATCATTCAATTCAATATCATTATTCATTACAAAATCATTATTCTCTACATTTTCATTATGTATTTCATTCCCATTTTCTAATACATTAGCTACATTTGATATAGCGGATGTACCTTGCCCTGCTCAAATTTTTTGCATTCTCTTCAATTTCTTTACTCTCTTCTCTTCCAATTGCTATGATGTCTTGTTATTTACTTTCCTCATCCTTAGCCCGATGTTTATCGCCCATGATTAGAAAAAATCAACTAGTGGGGTAGGGGAAAAAATGAACTACTAAAAAATCATGCAAGAATGTAGAGAAAATTACGAGATAAAACAGAATGCGGAATTCTGTGAAAGAGATGAAAGGGATGTTGGGGGCCACAATATATAGACAAAGAAAACGTGTACATGTTTTGTATTTTCTCATTTTCCAAGCAACGCCTCAAGGATTGGGATCCAGTTTGGATCCCCAAGCCTAAGGCATGGACTGTACAAACACAACAAACAACGTGTTTTTGCAAGAAAATGTAAAAATGCCACTTCCTCTATGATAAATCAAAATAAAACAATCGATCCATTTAAAAAAATTATACCATGACGTAGAGCAGAGTTTCTTCTTTCTAAAAATATAATTTTTCAATTTTTTGACTAATATAAGGTTTCCATATTATTTATTTTCTAACTATGCCTTTTTATAGCTATTTTTTGAAGTGTAAATATGTCTATCTTTCATGGTGTATATTTTTTTGGGTGATCAAAATTTAAAAAAATTATACTAGCCCAAACTAGGCATAATTATATACATATTCAAAAAATTAAATTAAATTTTCGATATTTTTTTAGGTAGTTAGGGGGGTACGGTCGGAACTCCGTTATTTTTCAAAACATAAAATTTCTGTACTAGAAAAATCATAAATAAAAAAATATTCGCAAAAAAATCTAAAAAATGGAGCCCAAACTAGATGCTCCTAGCTATCTTTCTACCAAAGGGTTTTCAAAAATACTAAATGGTGCTAAAAAAATGGTGGGGGGCACGAAAGTCACTTTATTATGTTTTTTTAAAAAAAAGGAGCATCTATTGGTATTTTAGTTGTTTGACCCACTTAAAATTATCTGTTTTCAATAAAATTTAGTAGCTTAGAAACTAGACTCAAAATGCTACGATTCATATTTCTACAACATCTTCCAATTTTGAGTGTAACTATTTTGAAAAACTCGTACAAGTTGAAGTTTTTTTTTTTCTAGAAAAATACGTCCACTTAAGACCCCCTTTTGGTCCCCCAACTTGGTGTACTTACCCAACATGGTAGCGGGGGTCATAGGTGTGGGTGGAATCCTCCCTTGGGAAAGACTCTTACCCTATAAAATAGCCTTAAATGTATCTAAATTATTCAATTTGTTGTTCAGGATATGATCCACACCAATCCTAGTCTCAAATAAGCCTGTTGTAGTGATCTCTAAGTGTAAATCTCTTGAAGAAAAATGGTTCTCTTGTTGTAGCATAGAAACATGGGTTTTGTTTTCCTTGCTTGAAGGAATCTTCACCGGTGGAGCTCGAGGAGCCCCTGGCAACCCCAAGAGAGTATCGAGGTTGTCCCCTGCACCGTTATGAGCAAGAGTGTGTCCTAGAGTCACACCATTTTCAACAGAAGCACATCCGCTTAGAGTTTTAACGCTACTACAACCACTAATCATCCACCTTAAGTTAATAATAATAAATTCAACACTTTCATAATTAAAGTTACCCTTAGACTTAATTAATTTAATCTCACCCATATAAAATTTACCACAATATTTTTGATTAGAAAATCTAATTAAATATTACTTACATAATTGAATACATCTCCTGTTTACATAATTCATCCATTGATCCAACATTTTTACTTTATTTTTCGATGCATTATGACATGACCACTTAATTTAATTTAATTAATCGATTGGTTAACTAGTCCATCTAGTTAAATAGTTAGTCTCTTGCATTAACTTCGTTTAAAAACTTCCCAATAAGGTTAAATAATTTAATCCATTTAATTAAACTAGTTCCTAGCTCAACAATGATCAAAGTGGTTTAATCAATTTAATTCATAATAGTTATTAAAATCCCTTAAGCATTTTAATTTAATTCCTAGACATAATATAATTTACGTCACCCATTAATTAAAATCACACTTGCTAAGTTATCCTTTAATTTAATTAAATTCCTACACACAAAATTCAAATCCACAATACTTTTTAATCACCTAGGTGCACACATATTAATATATCTTAAAGTGTCCCTCTTTTATAAATCCCTCATAACATCCCGACTTAATAATTTCAAACCCTTTTATTAAAACTCCCCACATGCATTTATTTCCTACTAAACAAAACACCCATTCACATACATTATTTATAATAATTAATTTATTATCCTAAAACAATAAAATGCCCACACACGAGAACATCTCTTATGGGCTCCACTAAAAGATTTTTCAAACATGATAAAGCTCCCATACACAAATATTAAGGGAGGAGGATTGATTCACATTTGTTGGATTGATTGATCCTATTCCTTAGACCTTAGGTCACTCCTACGCCCTAAAATTTCCTCATGCAAACTATATTATTCATTTCTAACCCTAAGTACCTCTATTTCGCAGTCAAGTTGTAGAGAGTAGCGGAATGGTGATAAGAGATTATGGGTTTCAACTTTGTGGGAGAAGATAACACATAGCGTGTAATGGAAGGATTTATCCTTCTAATTCTTCAATATTACAAATTTAATCAGGCCCTAGGGTTTGTTTTTTTCTTCTAGCAAGTTTATTGTTTCAAAATATTTCAGCCAAACTTCCTGGTTCTATGGATTTAATCATCCCTCTATGTTTTGTTTTAATATGGAGAAGAAAATCAGTTTCATTTTTTTATTTATCGACTTACTAGGATCTGTAAGGTATTCAAGATCGAGCTTTCACATTTTCATTTCCCGTTATATTATACCTATAGAGGTACATGGATGGATATATATGCCAAAGTGTGTATATATCCCTACATTTACTTTGTGGTATCTCGTAAATCTATTATTAAATCTATCTCGAGTTTAAGATTCATAAATGGCATTTTCTAGGTCAAATTTGGCCCAAATCAAAAAAATGTAGATTACAAGGTAACTGGCACTAGTCGACTAATCGGTGTTGGTTATGCTAAGTCTTCCAACACCGGTTATACTTACCGACGATGACCGAGATCCAATTTTTTTGATAAAGAGTGTATATATACACAAATATATATACCACAAAGATATATATACTTGTATATACATACATAGAAGTTGCCAAACTTTTGAAACATGTAGATCTAGCTAAATTACAAGCAAGTACATTTATATAATGTTGGGAATTCGGGATCATGCGGAATAGTGCTTTGATTTAATAACAAACAAAATCATGCACACAGGATATAAACAATTCAAGAGAATCTACGGTAGTGGACGTATAAACTAGAATAAGGGTAATGCATACGAAGTTGGGGGCAAAAAAAGATAAGAATCGAAAAAGCAAAACATGTACGTGTTTTGCTAAAAGCGCGCTCAGCGTTTTAATTTTTTTTTGTTTGGAATCACCATGTTATAATGCGTACATGTTTCAAACTACACAAAATGTGTACGTGTTTCAAAAACAACACAAAACATGTACATGTTTCAAACAAGTCAAAACGCGTACGTGTTTTGTGTAGTATGGACCATGCATATGTGTTTTGGTGGTTTATACTTACAAAAATAAATGTTTAAGTATAAGAAATAATAAAAGAAATATTATAATTTAAATTTATTTTAGTAAATATAAGAAATTAGGGTCACTCTGCACCTTATGGAAGTGGTCTCGTAGCTCCAACAATTATAATCTAGAAGATAGCTTTTCAAAATCTAATCTTGTCAAGTAAATACTCATTTTCACAACAAACGACCTAAAACTTTCAGGGCATATATATTGTAGTCGGTCTTTGTTTTGGGAAAGAATATAGTCACTTTTTAGGTTTTTTGACCTTCTAAAATGGATTTTGGCCCTACGACTTCTTGAATTGGTACTAATTTTTAAATTTTGTCTATAATTCACTTTAGTGACCATTAATTAACTCTATGATGTTTGTCTAGTTCTTACTAAAAATAGATCCTCACTTTGTAGATAGAGGATTGTTCCATGAATGATTCCTATCCTATGGCCAAAATGAGGTGATTGTAATGTGCCTCCTCCTTAAGGTGTGATAACACTACTAGGTATTGAATGAATTGTTACGAATAATACCAAGTGAATTGCATCAAGTGAACTCAGATGATTGCTCATTCTTAGAAACATGGTGCTCCATATAAAGATCACCCCCTCACCTTTCCTATCTCTAAAAGCATCCTTTCACGGAATCAAATTCATGATTCTCATACATGATTTTGCTCATATGTCTCTTTCGGAGACAAACAATGCCTTAATACTTCACAAATAATGGTCCTTGATAACTCGGTGACATGACTAGCTCATTTTAGCTTGTTCTGAAGGGTGTTCAATTAACTACAAAATGGCCAAAAATGCCTTTTTAGGCCTTTAAAGGAAGTAGTCTCTCATAAAAACTAAATGATTCGATCGATCACCTTAAACACTATTCCTTACACCTTTGAAACACGTTAAATGATCTTTTTAGGACTTTCCTCTGGGTCGAGGTTTATGATTTAGGGTTTAGGGCTAAGAGTTTATGACTAAAGGTTTAGAGTTTAGGGTTTAAGGTTTTGTGTTTAAGGCTCATAGTTTAGGATTTTGAGTTTAAGGCTTAGGGCTTAGGGTTTATGGTTTAGGGTTTTGAGTTTAGGGTTTATGGTTAAGGGTTTAGGGTTTAGGGCTCAAGGTTCAAGGTTTAGGGTTTAGGGGTCAAGGTTGAGGGTTTAGGGTTTATGGCTCAGGGTTTAGGGTTTAGGGATCAGGGTTGAGGGTTTAGGGTTGAGAGTTGAGGGTTTAGGTTTTAGGGTTCAGGGTTTAGTTTTTAGGGTTTAGGGTTGAGGGTTTATGTTTGAGGGTTCAAGGTTTAGGGTTTTGTCTTAGGGCTTATGGCTTAGGGCCTAGGGTTCAGGGCTTAGGGTTTAGGGTTTAGGGCTCAAGGTTTAGGGTTTAGGGTTCAAGGTTTAGGTTTTAGGGTTTAGGGTTTAGGATTTAGGGCTTAGGGTTTATGGTATAGGGTTTAGGGTTTAGGGCCAGGGTTTAAGGATTTAGGGTTTACGGTTTAAGGTTTAGGAGTTAGGGTTTAAGGTTTAGGGTTGAGGATTTAGGGTTTACGGTTCAGGGTTTAGGAGTTAGGGTTTAAGGTTTAAAGGTCAAGGTTTAGGGTTTAGGGAAAAGGGTTTAGGGTTTAGGGTTTAAGGCTCGAGGTTTAGGGTTAAGGGTTTAGGTCGCAGATTTTAGGGTTTAGTCTTTAGGGCTTAGGGTTTAGAGTTTAGGGCTTAGGGTTTAGGGTTTAGTGCTTGGGGTTTAGATTTTAGGGTTTATGGGTCAGGGTTTAGGGTTTATGATTTAGTTTTTAGGGTTTAGGGTTTAGGGACCTTTAGGATTTAACATTTAGGCCTTAAGGTTTAGGGTTTACGGTTTAGGGCTCAGGGCTTAGGGTTTAGGGGTTATGGTGCATGGTTTAAGGTTTATGACTTAGGGTTCGGGGTTCAGAGTTACGGGTTTAAGGTTTAGGGGTTAGAGATCAGGGCTCTAAATTTAGGGTTTAGGGCTTAGGGTTTAAGGTTTAGGGTTTAGGGCTCAAGGATTAGGGTATAGGGTTCAAGGCTTAAGGTTTATGGTTTATGGTTTAGGGATTAGGGTTTAGGGTTCATGGTTCATGGTTTATGGCTTAAGGTTCAGGGTTCAGAGTTATTGGTTTAAGGTTTGGGGGTTAGAGCTCGGGGCTCTAGATTTAGTATTTAGGGTTTAGGGCTTAGGGCTCAGGGTTTAGGGTCAAGGGTCAAGGGTTTAGGGTTATGGGTTTAAGGTTTAGGTTTTAGGGTTTAGTATTTTGTGTTTAAGGTTTAGGATGTATTATTTTTGTTTTAGGGTTTAGGCTTTATATTTTAGGGTTTAGGTCTCTCGTTAGGTTGTGGAGCCTATTTTCATGTGTGAAAGTGTCAAGACTCGTACACTAAGAGTATTGTACACTTTCCATGTTTGGCCTTAAAACATGCCCGATATACCAGAAATGTGTTTTTCTCATATGGCGGGATTTTGACCCATAGGTTTATGGGACATTTTGGCCCATGGTTTTGATACCTACGGTTTTGTAAAGCTCGCTTAAGCAGATTTGTCTATTTATATGGTTTTATGCATATGGTAGAATAATGTAACATTATAGATGTGTTTTGAATTCGGGTGTGAATTCTGTAGAGTTTGTTGAGCATAGCTTCAAACAAATCTGGGTATTATATTGAGAGAGCGGTGGCTTGTAATAAAATATGAGCAAGTGATTCTTGGTGGACATATTCCAAATTGGGTGAACCACGTTAAATACCATCTCTTTGTGTTGTGTTATTTTAGTTTGCACTTTTATTTGAGATCTATAATATTTTCTGCATATTAGTTTCTATTGTTGTGATTTTGTGAGGGATTATTCTGCATATTTTATCCCTTATTTCCTAACAATCTTATGGTTGAGGGTTAAGGGTTTAGGTCACAGAGTTCAGGGTTCATTGAATTCAGTAGGCGAGAACATTCAAAGAGAGTCATAAAATTTTGATGCTTTTCATCGTTGATAATTTGGAGGGAAATGTCATATTCCTAATTGTCCAATCCTTCCAAAGACCCCAGTAGTCCTCAATCCTTGGATGTACAGGGAGACACTATTACTTGGCTTCCATTTATAATGATAGAGATATTTGAAAATTCATGTTATGACCTCTAAATCTATATGAATTTCAAGTTGCTTGGAAATCACATCACACCCTTCACTAGGATTGATGACTACCCCTATCTTTTTGTTCAGGGGATTTTGAAAACATCCATGGGTTTATCATATAAGGAATTATCAATGAATGGAAGGTCACTAATTCATAGGCTAGGTAACTCCCATTTAGAACTAAACAAGAAAGATTTACTAGGTGATTGATAACCCCTTAGTGTTCTTAGCCATTCCCCTATTTCTATGCTTATTTTGAACACTTTAGGAAGTTCTGTCAAATTTACTATCCATTCCAGTAGAACACTTGAACTTTATCTTTCTCCAGAGGAGAGGATACTACAAGAAATTCAATTATGATCCTACACCTTTGCATTGATATATTCTCTATGTTTCTTTTGTTTCCTTTAAGATTTTTTTTTTTGTGATGTTTATTTTTTCCAGCTTCCAATGGGTCATTCTGGCTTGCATAATACCATACATGGAAATATGAGAAATGTGAATTTTTTTCAGAGTTTGAATAAATTTACATTTAAGAGCTCAAGTATATGTGGGGAGAAACATGTTTGGAAGAGATGTGTAATAAATGCATTACAAGTCACAATGTAGATGTCATATCCATTTAGTTACTTGTCCCACCTCTCATAAAAAAGACAGTTCTATAAGTAGACTCAATGATGGTTATAGGCACAAACTAGGAAATATTGATGAAATATGGTTTGAGGTTTAGGTTTTAGGGTTTAGGGCTCATGGTTCAGGGTTTAAGGTTTAGGGTTCAGGGTTTAGGGTTCAAGGTTTAAGGTTATGGTTTAGGATTTCAGGTTTTAGGTTTAGGGTTTAGGGTTTAGTGTTTATGGTTAGGGTTTACGAATCAAGGTTAAGGATTTAGGGTTTTGGGTTTTGGGCTAAGGATTTAGTGTTTAGGGATAAGGGTTTATGGTTTACGATTCAAGTTTTAGGGTTTATGGTTCAGGGTTCAGGGTTTAGGATTTAATGTTTAGGGATTAAGGTTTAGGGTTTATGGTTTAGGGATTGGGGTTTAGGGTTTAAGGTTTACGGCTTAGGGCTTAGGGTATATGGTCTAGGGTTTAGGGTTTAGATTTTAGGGCTCAGGGATAAGGGTGAAGATTTCAAGGCTTAGGGTTTAGGGTTTAGGATTCGGTGTTTAAGGTTTAGGGTTTAGGGGTCAAGGTTTAGGGTTTAGGATTTAGTTTTTATGGTTTCAGGGTTTAGGGTTTAACATTTAGGGTTCATGGTTTAGAGTTTAAGGTTTAGGTTTTAGGGCTTATGGCTTAGGATTTAGAGCTTAAGGCTCAAGGTTTAGGGATCATGGGTAAGGGCTGAATGTTTAAGGTTTAGGGTTTAGGGTCTAGGGATCATGGTTAAAGGTTTAGGGTTTAGGGTTTAGGGCTCAAGGTTTATAGTTTAGTGTTTATGTTTATGGCCTATAGTTTAGGGTTTCGATTGTAGAAGTTAAATGCTAAAATATTTAGGCTGAATGCTAAAATCCTGATAAATTACCTATGTACTGACCAGATTATACTTTTAAAAACTATCTCCTAAACCATGACTCATGGAGCTATGAGACTAATTCCATAAGGTGCGAGTGACTCTAATTTCATATAATTTACTTTATTTATGTGAATAGAAGCATGTCAAAAGCATATGTATAATGTTTATACTACAGTAACACGTACACATTATGTAACATTTACGTTATGTAACGTGTATGCATTATGCGTTTTATCTTTTTCCAAGCCATGCCTCAAGGCTTAGGATCAAGTTAGGATCCCCAAGCTCTGAGGCATGGACCTACACAAACACAATAAACAATGAGTTTTCACAAGAAAAAGTAAAAATGACACTTCCTCTATGATAAATCAAAATAAAACAATCGATCCATTTTTAAAAAGTTATACACCGCAACGTAAGCGAGAGTCTCTTCTTTCTAAAAATATAATTTTTCAATTTTTTTGACTAATATAAGGTTTCCATATTATTTATTTTCTAACTATTCCTTTTTATAGCTATTTTTAAAGTGTAAATATGTCTATCTTTCATGGTGTATCTTTTTTTGGGTAATCAAAATTAAAAAAATTATACGAGCCCAAACTAGGCATAATTCTATACATATTAAAAAAATATATAATTTTGATATTTTTGAGGGAGTTAGGGGGCATGGTCGGAGCTCGTAATTTTTCAAAACATAAAATTTATGTACTAGAAAAATAATAAATAAAACAATATTTGCTAAAAAAATCTTTAAAAAATGGAGCCCAAACTAGATGCTCCTAGCTATCTTTCTACTCAAGGGTTTTTAAAAATACTAAATGGTGCTCAAAAAATAGTTGGGGGCACAAAAGTCACTCTATTATGTTTTTTAACAAAAACATGAGCATCTGTTAGTATTTTAGTTGTATGACCCACTTAAACTTATCCGTTTTCAATAAAATTTAGTATCTTAGAAATTAGACTCAAAATTCTACGATTCATATTTCTACAACATCTTCTAATTTTGAGTGTAACTATTTCAAAAAAATCGTACAAGTTGAAGTTTTTTTTTTTTAGAAAAATGCGTCCACTTGAGACCCCCTTTTGGCCCCCCAACTTGGTGCACTCACCCATAATCCAAATCAAGACAAAGTACACACACATAACACAACATGTACCATGGTTCACCCAATGTGAGCTACATGCACCAAAGATAGAGATATCATATATCTAATACAACAAGAGTACAAACAAACTCTTGATAGAAAAGTTCAATGCATCTCTCAAAGAGTATCTCCTCTCCTCAGATCTCTAAATGGATCTCCATGAGTGCACTACGAATGTGCCTCCAAACACCACCAACATATCTCACATAACTAGGAACTACTGCATCTCTGAACTACTACCAAGTTCTCTGTGGATCTGCAAATAAGACCTCTCACATGGGTCTACCATATGTGCAACTATGATTGTGCACCAAGAAGTAAGTTTGTCTCTCCATCACAAAGATAACTCGTGTAAACATGAAGACAACCTCATCTACAATATCTAGATCGACATGGATCAACAATACAATATGATCTCATGGATCTACAATACAAGACTAGATCTACATGGACCTATAATAATACAAGATCTCACCAACATGTGGATCTACAAAAAGAAACTTTACATGCTTTGCATACTATGCAAGCTATTACAATGAGACAATAACTATACAAAGAAAATATAGTAGAATACGTTACTCTCTTCTCACCATTCGGATGTACTGCTATTTCCTTCTGTCCGGCTCCTCTCCATGGAGACTTTGTCTTCATGTAACTCCGTTATTTCTTTCTCTTCTTCTTCTTCATCTTCATTCTCTCAATCTAGGAGAATCAAGGATCTAATTAAATCATTCTCTTAATTCTTCTTATAATCCTAGCTTTCACACTTATATAGTTGTTTATAAACTTAGGGCATTTAGCCATGCAATTACAATCAATAGATAAACTTTAATGCTAAAAATAGATCTAATTTCGAGAGTTAATTAAAACACTCCCGCATAGGTAACCAGTGATGGTTACCCTAAGCGATGGCAATTAATATGCTGACCAATGGTGATTAATATGTTAACCAACAAGGTGTAAAACAAGTTATTTGTGAAGCAATTCAACTCTACAATCCTAACAATCTCCCACTTGGAGATAAATTGTTGAATCTCTATACTGTAACTATACATCACACAGTCCTCTACATGACATGTAGACCATCTATTCTTTACTTTAACAATTCTCTCAAAAAATAAAACTAGGAAGATCAAACCATCTTCTCAAACCAAGAAGATAAAAACGCGGCTTACCAAACCTCCACGAAAATACAACAGATCCGTGATAATTGAGCTATCCATACATCAAGCTCCCACTAAATCATAACACCAAGCCTCTCATGCAACCAAGCCATCATGACTAACACACCTATAAGAGCTCCCACTCAAACTGAAGTCTTGAGCTCAAGCTGTAACCATAGCCATATCTGTAAAACCAACCATGTTCTCCATCCATATATCCATATCTCCATGCAACCACCAATGCAATTGTCCAAAGACAAGTCAAACTGGAATATGTGAAAGCAAAACAAGATCCTAGGTAAAAACATCCCTGAATGAGTTCTACATGCAACAATGGGTGATCAATCCATAAACACCTACATAACTCAAAGAAATCCAAACACTGCAATCTATAAATCCAACCCTGCATAAACAACTAGCATGTCCAAGACAACCATCCATAGATAACATATCTATCAAGGAGTAACATAGTAATAAGAGGAAATACAAACATCCCCTACTCATGCTCAAGGTATATAAATTGTGCTCATAAGCATCCATGTGCAAATCAAACATCTACATCATCATAGACTCAGAAAACTGAATCTATCCACATGTATAAACTCACCTATACATCCATCCATATCATTGGGCTCTCCAGAAGTGCCAAGTATCTCACTGATTAACTCCAAAGTAATATATGAATCCTGTGCTCATCAATGTCAATAGAAAACAACCATGCTAAACCATACAACTAATAACAAGTATAAATACCAGCAAACATGTCATCAACATACTGCACAAACCAACCAAGATGAAATCAAAACAAGGGCACCATCTAAAAATGGTAAATAAAAACTATTTTCAAACTTGTGACAAAACCGACCATGGTTTCCTAACCGACCCGATCACTACTTGACTAACCACGGTTACCAAATGACTAACCATGATTAATCCTAACCACCACCGGTCTCTGTAACTAGCAGATTTTCTCTTTTAACCCTTAAAACTCGAAAAAATTACTTTATCATCTAAAACCAGCTGAATCAACCATCAATTACCATCCCATAGGGATATCCAGGCACCACAAAATAAAACAGAAGTGACATCACAAAGCAATAAACTCAATATATATGCAAATCCGTGACTGCCCTCCAAAACCAACTAGTGCCTCTTCCACTCTGAATAGTAGCAATCTCCCCTCACTCTGCATGTGCATCATGTATCCAATCATGTAATGCCAACAACCATGGCTTTCCCCCTTTGAACACGCACCCCCGCACTTGCCTCTAATACCAAGCTCAAAAGTGATATGTCGTGAGAAATAAAACTAGATGAAAGAAAATATAAAATTATTCCCTTCTTATCAAAGAATACTCCTACATCACAGAAGTTTGGACTTCTTGTGAAGTAGGTGAATCAACTTCTTTTCATCCTGTGTACTCAACATCTTTCATTACCTGCAATTGTGTCTAACCATGACTTTTCATTGAGGATCTCATCCTTAGACTAGATATCCTTGTCCTCAAGATTCCACACAACCGGGAAATAAAATTCAAACAACACCCAAAAACATGGTGTAAATCTGTGCACATTATCCAAAATTAATATCAGTTGCTCCAAATGAAAGAAATAAAATCTGAACCATATAGAGATACCTAACCCAAAGTCTCACTGGAGTAACCAAGCCAAATCTGTCCTCTTTCTGATCCAAACATTTAAGTGATCAACATTGTTTCTACCTATACACACTGTGCAAGAAACATGATCCTCCAAAACAAGACACTAAACCATCCATGCCTTTTCTCCGTAATAAATCATGTGCAAACTCGTTGTCAGTAGACCGACTATGGTTTGCTGACTAGTATCGGTTACCCTCTGTGACCGATGTCAGTTCCCGAATGACATCGGTGTTGTTGGAACTAACACAACACCACAAATTGGCATAGGTCACCAAACCAGGTGCCTACTCCGACCAAAGCCGATAGTTATGTTGAGCCAGTTATTTCAAGAAGCACCCAAATCTTGCACAAAAACTTAACAGCAATAATACATGCAATAAAACTGCAACAAGATGAAAAACATCACCTTACCAACACCAAGATAATCAACTCGCATCTTCAACTGAAGAACATATTTCTCTGATGGAAACCCCATCTTCATTATGTGCTACTATATTCAACTTCTCTAACGAAGCCCATGCGTCTAACTGCCCCAAAGAATGCATAAATGCTCCTCTATCTCATTCTCAGATCTAGATCTGCAATCTCAAACATGCACGTGCAACCAAAATAATATAAGCACTACAATACCAAGATAGAACCATACCCCAATAACTGGATCTGCAATCTAACAAACATTCTTGTGCCTCCAAGAACCAGGGACACCTCAACAAATAAGATACATTCCATGCATCTTCTCAATTCTCCATATCTGTGATTTTTGTTTATAACTAGGCTTCCCAGTAACCGACCACGGTCACCTGAACCGACCATGCCACGGTTGCCACCATTCTCAGACCACGACCACGGTCATCCTACCAACGTCGGTTGCCACTTAATCGACGCCGATCACTGTAATTTCCAGCAACCTTACTCTTCCAACTCCCACTTGAGATTGAATCTCTTCTTGCGATCTTCACATTAAGCAAAACAAACCCTGCTCTCTTACACCTATTAGTAAACCACCAACAATATACTGAACAAAACCCTTGCTTTGAAATAACCAAACTAACAAGCTCGATACCGTTTTTGGGAATTGCGGGTGTGGAATAGTGCTTTATGAACAAATAAAATCATGCATACAGGATCTAAACAATTCCCCAAAATCTACAGAGTGGAAGTATAAACTAGAATAATCCAAATCAAGACAAATTACACACACATAACACATCATGTACCGTGGTTCACCTAATGTGGGCTACGTCCACCAAAGATAGAGATCTCCTATATATAATACAACAAGAGTACAAACCAACTGTTTAATACAAAATTACAATACATCTCTCCAAGAGTATCTCCTCTCCTCTAGATCTCTAAATGGATCTCCATGAGTGCACTACAACTGTGCCTCCAAACACCACCAACATATCTCACATAACTAGGAACTATTGCATCTCTGAATTGCTACCAAGTTCTCTGTGGATCTGCAAACAAGACCTCTCACATGGGTCTACCATATGTGCAACTATGACTATGCACCAAGAAGTAAGTATGTCTCTCCATCACTGCATAACCTATGCAAACATGAAGACAACCTCCTCTACAATATCTAGATCTACATGGATCAATAATATAATATGATCTCATGGATCTACAATACAAGACTAGATCTACATGGATCTATAATACAAGATCTCACCAACATGTGGATCTACAAGAAGAAACTCTATGTGCTTTGCATATTATGCAAGCTATTACAATGAGACAATAACTATACAATGAGACAATAACTAATCAAAGAAAATATAGTAGAATACGTTACTCTCTTCTCACCATTCGGATGTACCTTCTATTTCCTTTGTCCAACTTCTCTCCATGGAGACTCTGTCTTCATGTAACTTTGTTATTTCTTTCTCTTCATCTTCGTCTTTATCCTCTCAATCTAGGAGAATCAAGGATCTAATTTAATTCTTCTCTTAATTCTTCTTATAACCCTAGATTTCACACTTATATAGTCGTTTATAAACTTAGGACACTTAGCCATGCAATTACAATCAATAGATATACTTTAACGCTAAAAATATATCTAATTCCCAAGAGTTAATTAAAACACTCCCGCATAGGTAACCAACGACGGTTACCCCGACCGATGGTGGTTCTTATGTTGAGCGAGGACGGATAATATGTTGGCGACGGTGGTTAATATCTTGGACCGACGCCGGTTACTTATGTAAACCAGCAAGGTGTAAAACAAGCTATTTGTGAATCAATTCAACTCCACAATCCTAACAATAAGAGTTTTAAATCAAGTAACCAGGAACTTCGTCTTGCATAAAGGAAGAGTACAATACTATCTTCCTACTTCTATTTTCATACAAACCTATAGATTCATTTAGAGAGTACAATATACATGAAGGACATATATTATTTTATTTTGTAGAGAAGAGTGCGGGGGTTTGAAGGAACATTTTCATGAGAATTGATAGGGAAATAAAACAAAAATAAATATTGCAAAGTCAATAAAGAAGTCTCATATTCTCAATTGTAACCTTTCAAATACCTTCCAGGATCCCTTACAGATTTCTAACATACCTTAATGGAAAATTTATACAAGGGCCTTCCAACAATTTCCAAATTACAAGAAAATACTATCCTTTACAATTTTATTCCCAAACAAGGACATCTTTACAATAATCATACCAGTACAGTTCTTCCAACTTTCCCTCAATCAAAAACATGTTTACAAGGGTTTGAAAATAGACACAAGTAATTAAAATGTGAGTGATATAAATACATCCACCCAATGTGGTGGAGATAACATGTCAAAGTGCCCCCATAAGAAATTTGTACATCCTTCAAACAACAACTTGTTCTTCTCATCATCTACACACCAACAAGAAGAGAGAGCTAGGAAATTCTCTCCTCCCAACCAAACCTCAATGGAGAAGTGAATCCATTCTCCTCAATTGACCCCCGAGCTTCAACCAAACAGCAATGAATAAATTTCACAACTATGGTAAAGATAAGGGATTCAAAAGAGACATACATACACAACATTTCATACAACACAAAACAATCAATAAAACCTGCAATTTTATTCCATATAACACAAAGGCTTATCCATAAAGCCAAACAGAGAGAGGAAACATGGGCATCCCCCTTTTACCTCCCAAGTAGGTTGATTATCCATCTTGAAGCCTCCAACACTTCATCAAAACAAGATCTCTTATACCTCCCTCAAATCTTATGCCTCCCTCAACTCTTATGCCTCCCTCAAGTAAATTTTACATAAAACAATTAATATGTTTTTTCTTATCCCTCTACAAGATGTATCACCCTCCCTAAAAATCTATCCAATTTCACATAGCTCTTTTGCCTCCCTCATGGCTCCCATTTTCCTTCTCCCAACACCTTCTTAAGGCAATCTACCCAACCCACACAATATGCAAACACACATTCCACCATTTTACATTTCATAACATGAAAACATGCAAATAAAGAGTACAATTAATACCTTGCCATAGTAGAATCACTAATATACAAGAAAAATCTTCAAACTCTTCTAAGTTATCCAAGCCTTCAACTCCTTCACCCAAACAAGTAATCCAAAAGCAAGCACTCTCCAAATCCAAAAGCCAAGAAAAACCAAGTGAAATAAAGTAACCCCCAACATCCTCTAAGGAATGTGAATAAATAGAAAAGGAGGGAGAGATGATGTGGCTCCATGTGGGATGCCAACTCATCTCCGTCAAATCCGCACCACCATACTCACACAAATACCAAGGCATCATTAAGAGGTGGGTGAGGATATGACATTACCAATCTTGCACACAAGCCCAAATTGCACATTCCAAAACAAATTTAGAAGACCAAGAGAAAGAGATAAATGATTTCCTCTTTTCCACCAAAATATTATCATTACAAGCTAAATATGACCCCCCAAGTCATAGGTAAGGTTGGGGAAGATATTAAAGAGTGTGGGACAAGTTAAACTTGTCCCACAAGCCTTCAAAATTGGGCTCAAAGCCCAAATCCAGATTTTGGGTTTAGGAGTGGCACACATACCAATGCAAGATTCAAATTTCAACCAAAAGAGGAAAGGTATAAATCATATATAAAAGAATCTTTACCCCCATAAGCCACATCATTACATAGCATATCCCTTTAAAATGTAATCATTCTAAAGCTAAGGGTTCACATGACATTCCTAATAATAAAAAGGGACATTAGCTCTGAGTTAACAATTTACATATCTAAACTAGGGGTACCTTTACCACATAGGACATAACGGTACAAGGGGTACATAAGAACATAACTTAAAGTCACACCATTCACATTAACATAACTAACATAACTACAAACACCCATGGTCGCAAGGTGAGGAGCTCCCCCACGTAGACCTCCTAGAAGATGACAAAAACAAGAAGACACAACACAAAACACGAAATTTGCCAAGCTGATCGTGTTGCAAATTCGTGACATTCCTTCATTGTTGGCTTTCCTAGTATTTCTTTGTTTCCTGTAATCACAAATAAAACCTCCTTCGGCCTCAAGATTTGCATCGATCGTCATGAAAATACAACATACATAAGCTATCCACCACACAATCATCAACGTACATCATTATTAAAACACTATCAGAATTACACAATTAAACATAATTCATTCGTTCGCAATAATTAGTAATTACCATATTTGTTCTACAACAACCGTGAAATCCACATCTATGTTGATCATTTAATATCATCATGAAATCAATATACCACAATATTAATGAACACCAGGTTAGTTCAATCATATAAACGTTGTCGCAACTGTCATGGAATCAAGATGTCAAAACATAATTAGAGAAACACAAATCATCATGTATAGAATGTCACCCAATATCAACTAGCATCATAAAATCCATAATGAGAACCACATGTGTCTACCAATATCAGCGAGCATCAAATAATCCATAATAATCAATGTCCATATAGTTTACACACATGCTATCTAGAATGCTATATCAATATCCATGTCGCTAGGTGGCTAGTGAGCACGATCAAAGAAGGAGTAGGTGTTGAAGAGGAGTGGTAGTACGTTCCCTATTCATATTAAAATCCGAGTAAAACACGCATACACCAAATAATGACTAGTACATTTGATCACGAGTTTCAAGAATATAACCATGACTAAACATATCATGTTTGCATCCCTATAAATTTCATCCTTATGGTTTACTAACTTATTCAACATTTGTAGTTTCAAATTTCATTTCATTGTTTCATTATAATTTAAAATATATTTGAACGTAACCATCCTCATCATCATAATCAAAATATATTCTAATCACAACTCTACAACATTATCCATGTATAATATAAAAATAACAATATATCCATACATCATGATGTATCCATACTAATCAGATAACAAGGTTGGCACCCCATGCTAAATCAACGTCACCAAAGAGAATAGTCTATATAAATGTAAGTCTAGGAACCTCATGTCAATACTAACTATGTGATGAGACAAATGTTGCAAACTATAAGATAGAAGGGTAAAACCTATCTAAACAATGTCCGAGGGAAGTGAGTACTATATCCCCCTCCCATTAGAACACGAATTCCTCCCTGGAATTCATAAGGTGGCTCAAATGGCCATAAAAAAAAGAAATCAAAATAAGATGGTTCCGCCATCTCTCATCTGTGGCTCTCCATATTATTCCTCCAAATATATCCACCCACCACAAGGTCGGTTCCATCCTTTAACCAAAAATGATGAGGGTTAGAGACAACCTAGGTGAATGGTGGTCTAAAGCGATAGTAATCCTCATGTACTTCGTGAATAAGAAGAAAAAAGGGTTACATCGGGTGATACAAGGTGATCTTCCTATGATATGGTTCCCACAAGGTCCATTCATTGCTAGGAGAGAGATTCTAAAGCACACCATCCAAGTTTTGTGATCTACTAAATCCTAATGGGAAATTTTTGGTAGAAATGAGTTAACATGGATTTCCTAGAACAAGGACCTTTCATTAGCAAGATCTTCATTATCTACTCACATAGGAAAAGAACAAAAAATAAAATTCTTGAGTTATGGGAAGATAGATAGTTCCTTTTTTCTTAGGTTTTATAATAATAATTATTATTATTCGATGGGGTTCCTAGTGTGCTTATGTATACTTTTATTGTTGAGTTTTCCTCTCTATTGAACATTTTCCCTTGCTTACAAAAAGGTAATCTTCCATTATTCTTGTTTAGGAATTTATCCTATTATTTGGTCCCCTATGTTTTTTATGTTCCTACTATTTTAAACCCCTTATATAAATACTTACCTCTAACTATCCATTCTATTTACCTACTATTTGAGTTTTGAATCCTTTTGGATGAATCTCAATTATCCGTTAATGTTACCACCTTTGAATTTCTAGCTCACTACTATATATATATATATATATATTTGTACTCAATTTTATACCCCACCTTACTCTTTCTCCTCTCACTGAGAGGGCAAATTATACAAAATGCTACCCTAAGAGTTAGGTAGTTCGAGTTTAACTTCTTATTATTCACTATTTTCAAAAGGACCAATTTTTCACTACCTTCTTACTCTTTTTACTAAAAAAATAATTCATTCTTATATATTCCAGATCTTACTCTTAATCATTATTTTTCCATACGGTTTAAACTTCATTAGGTCAAATAACTCTCTATTAAGGTTTACTACTTAGCTATAGACTTATTTAACCTTTCTAAAGTTGTCTCATCATATTCATGTTTTCAAATTTTCTTCTTACTTTGTTTATTCAAATCGTGTTTTCTCTTAGTTTTATCCATTCTCAGTTTAGTTTAACACACATCTACTTTTATCCTTATATGCTTATCATTTACATGAACACAACCATTACTTACTAGAAAGTCTTGTTGATTAACGTACAATCCCTAATCTCCTTATTGTTTTCTAAGCTATGACAATACTATTTGGTTTGTTTGTAATTCTCAAAAATCTTCAATCTTATTTGATTCTAGTCTTTGCTTCATTATTTCCTTAATGTTTTCAATTTAGTTCTCCTATTATTTATCTTATAATTGTCTTGTTGGTTCCACCATTTTGTTCACTACCTAGAATTGTTTAGGTGTGGAGGACAAGTCAAAACCAACTAGTCTCCATTTTTTTAATTACAAGGAAGGATCAACTCATTACCAAATTTTAACTCCTCTAAAGGTACAAAATATTCGCATGAGGTATACGGGAAAGACATAGCAAGTATTTTCCAAAAAGAAACAATACTATAACACAAATTTCCATTTCCTTCCACTTAATTTATTAAGTACTCAAAAGATCATCCACAAGTATTAATAAGGAAAGAACTAGAGGAATTACTAATGATTTAATCATCTTCCAAACCTAGTGGGTTCCGAGGCACCGATTATTGTGGAGGTGAAATAGGTCATCGTGGACACATCCTCTCCTGGTGTCCCAAGCTCGTATCTCCTACTATCATCGGGGCCTACACACTCCATTCACGTAAGTTCACGAGACTAAAAAGATTGAAGGTGACAAGACAAAAATTGCTACCCTTAACATGATCCCTATGTCTATTATGTCTATGCATCTCTTGTTGAACCCATTGGTAATGGTGTGGAGGATGTGCGATGAGTGTACCCCGGTCGGTGGTGAGTTCCGTGTGAGGATCCAAACTGTCTCAAGTGTGAAGACCCTTGCTCAATCATGAGATTCCATAAATATTTTCCCTCAATTATCCTTGAACTTCTCACAACTCCCCCATATGGCATGCGATGTCCGTAAAATTTGGGCATTAAATCTTTAGGTATCTCAAGGTTCCTCCGATGTGCGGTGTGGCTAGTGTTGTTTGTGATCTCTTCTCGAGACCTCCTATAAAAAAACCAAACACCGATTAGTAATGAAAACAAAATAAATATCCTAGAGGTCTAAACATTGTAAAACCTTCTCTACGATACCAAAGTGTGATGCCTAAAAACACCATATCAAAACACCAACAAACAACTAGGAAAATGAGATATTTATTTTGAAGGGTTAAGATTACGTATGTTGATTAACTCTTTATTACATTATTTTTATTTATTTATTGATAAAGCAAGTTGATGGTACCGTTCCCATTAAAAATAAGGCATAAATACCCTGTATGAGATAAAAAACAAAGCTAGGCCAAAACCCCAAGATAATAAACCTAGGAAAAAACAGATCCAAACGATTTAAAAGAGGCTATTGCCCAACTGTGTCAAAAAATAGTTGAACTTGATACTACCTATTTGATCTTTTTTAATTTTCTTATTCTTAACTTCTTGCCACTTATGATTCCCATCTATAATAGCTAGTTGAAGAGGATATGTTGACACCATCCAATTATCGACATAGAATATTGATCCGAATCGATTTGGCAGGAGAAAGACCCCTTTTTGTTTCATTGACAACTACAATCCCTGCGAATCTTGAACATTTTCCATTTTTCCACATTCCACACTCCTCTATTTACATTACATGGCTCCACTTTGAATGTTTCCACCTTGATCAAATCTGGATCTAAAGATCCCCACCCTTTGGTCACTCTCAAACCACTCTTCTTAACTAATTTTTTTATCTTTGGACATGAGGCTTACAATTGACTAGGGTTTCTACAATTTCCACACCGGAAAGCTGTTATTTTGTAGTCTAAAGGTTGATAATGCAAAAGTCTCCAAAATTTAAATTAATTCAACCTAAGACCCTTTACTCGGATCAAATTCCACACACATATGGTGAAGGAACATAGGCCCACATGAGATATGTCTACATGTTCTTTTAAAAATTTCCCAATACATTTCCAATATCTTCAAGTATATACCAAAGGTGCAGAGGTAGATTGGGAAGTCTCACCCAAACCGGTGTTTTGAGATAGATAGAGTGTTTGGGTTGAATTCAGGGAACTAAAGAGTCAAAAATGAACCAATTGTACCCTAGAACTATGGCCCCTCGGCCTAGGCATCATTGAAAGTCCCCTGCTTCTCTAAAATGAACCACAAAAAAACCTTTGGAAGAGAGGAATATTTCACATTTATTAGTCCAATTTTGAAATATCCATTGATACAATATTGTAGAAGAAGGCCATATTCCATTGATTCGGCCTATTATTGCATCCTGAGATAAATTTTGGTAATATTCTTCCACTTCTTGGCCTTATATGACCAGCAATAGGATTTATTCTACTTGATTTATCAACCAAATACGATTGATTTCTGGATTATTGCCATCATAGTTTCTAGGGCATCTTTGAATGAAGCTTTCCGCTTCCTGAGCACCTTCCCTTATATTTCCTTTGGTATTAAACCCTCGCGAACCCTTCCCAACCTCCATTTTGAATTTTTAGTTCTGGTTTAGGGTTAGGGCTCAACCTCCCAACCATATAATCTTTCATTCCTTCCACAATGGCCCGCACACCCCCAAAAGCTTTGTCTCCTTGCCGCACTATCTCCCCATGATCCCTTTGCCATTCTTTGCTTGGATTAGGTCACCTTGTCTTCATCTTCCTCTCTTCCTCGCTAATGTTCGCCATCCTCCTCCTCACTCTCGAATCCCCAAGATGCTACCATCTTTATTACATTAGTTAAGATTAAAACATTTGACCTGATTTATCCAAACCATCTACCAAATGAAATAATTCAATTTATTTAATTAAGGATTGGCCTTTTATTAATTCACCCACTCCATTATTTTCTCCCACGTTTAATTTTATTTAACTAATTTAATTAAACCTTAATTTATCTCGTCTAATTATCGACCTTAAGTTAATAATAATAAATTTAACACTTTCATAATTAAAGTTACCCTTAGAAAAGCTAATTAAATCTTACTTACATAATTGAATACATCTTCCGTGACATAATTCATCTATTCAATCGGACATTTTTACTTTATTTTACGAGGCATTATGACACAACCACTTACCTAATTTAATTTAATTAATCCGATTGGTTAACTAGCCCATCTAGTTAAATAGTTAGTCTTTGCCTTAACTTTGTTTAAAAGCTTCCCAATAAGGTTAAATAATTTAATCCATTTAATTAAATTAGTTCCCGGATCAACAATGATTAGAGTGGTTTAATCGATTTAATTAAAAATAATTCCCAACTTATCAAAGCTTAATTCATAACAATTATTAAAATCCCTTAAGCATTTTAATTTAATTCCTAGACATAATATAATTTACATCACCCATTAACTAAAATCACACCTCCTAAGTTATCCTTTAATTTAATTAAATTCCTACACACAAAAATTCAAATCCACAATACTTTTTAATCACCTAGGTACACATATTAATATATCTTAAACTTTACCTCTTTTATAAATCGCTCATAACATCCCAACTTAATAATTAAAAACCTTTTATTAAAACTCCCCACATGAATTTATTTCCCACTAAACAAAACACCCATTCACATACATAATTTATAATCATTAGTTTATTATCCTAAAACAATAAAATGCCCACACTCGAGAACATCTCTTATGGGCTCCATTAAAATATTTTTCAAACATGATAAAGCTCCTATACACAAATATTAAGGGAGGAGGATTGAATCACATCATTGGATTGATTGAATCATATGCCTTAGATCTTAGGTCACTCTGTTGCCCTAAAATTTCCTTATGCAAACTATATTATTCATTTATAACCCTAAGTGCCTCTATTTGCAGAGGCTAGGTTACTGAGAGAGGAGCCAAAATGGTGACAAGAGATTTTGGGTTTCAAATATGTGGGAGATGATAACACAAAGCCTCTAATGGAAGTATTTCTCCTTCTAATCCTTCAATATTAAAAATTCAATTTAGATTAAATCATAAACCTCATGCGACAAATTTATCCAAAACAACACAATATGAAATAGAATAATTTATGGAATGGGAAGAATGAAATCACATTACTAGATCATAGGTAACTTTGAGGTGGAAACGTCCTTTAAGAAATCTCAATACAATAATATTCATGGATCCTTCCTTAGGCCTAAGCACTCCCTAATATACTAGTTCTATTCTAGAAACTATTAGTACCCATGCTTGTGGGATTATTCTTAATAGCTTAAGGGACAAATTTCAAATCATACATGTCTGTAGCATTTACTATAATAATGATGCAAAAAATAAGATTAGGATGAAGGTATTAACATACCCTCCCCTTAAAAAGGCTTTGTCCTCAAAGTTACAAATGTGGGATTTGTTGTTGAATCTAGAGAAGGGGCTCCAAAGTTGCATCTTCTAGTTGTATTTCATGCCACTGGATCAAGACCTCCATGATAGAGAAGTTGCAAAGTTAACAGGAGAACCTATCGATAATTTTTGTGAGTTAAGGAAGGATGGATCCTTAGTTGTCAATCTCTGTATTATTTTTGTGTAGTTATGTGTTGTCTCGATAAATTTATTCAAACAAGAGACATGAAGTACAAGATGAACTCGTGATCCGGGTGTAAGATTAAGCTTGTAGGAAACTACATCAATCTTTTAGAGACGTTGTAGGGTCCATAAAACATAGGGTAAAGATTTGAAATCCCTTTAAGTTTCAAGGAAGATTGTTTATATGGTTGTAAAAAAATACCATATCTCTAGGTTGGAATATGAAATTTGAGTGGTGCTTATCTACCTCTTGATTCATACGGTTTTGTGCTAGATTGATATTTTCTTGAATAACTTAGAGAAAATTTTCCCTTTGGTTGAAGGCGGTGTCAACTATTTGAACTAGAGAATAGCCAAGAGTATGAGGGAGGAGAGGTGGTGGATATCTTGGACATAAAATCATTCATATGGATTCATTTTTATTGATGTGTGATATGACGTATTGTACCACCATTTAGCAAGATCTAGCCACTTGACCCATTGTTGTTAGTGCTTATAGGTAAAGCATTGAAGGATTTTTTCCAAACATTTATTAACAGTCTCAATTTTTCCATATATTTGCGGGTGATATCCATAGCTCATTCAAAATTGGGTACCTATCCTAAGAAATAATTCTATCCAAAAATGGTTTGTGAAAGTGACATCATAGCCTAAGAAAATTGAAGACGGAATGCCATGTAGGTGGAACATTTGGTCAATGAAAGCTTGGGTAATGGTTGATGTAGTAAATGAGTAGGCTAAGGTACAAAATAAGGAATACTTGGAGAGGCGGTCCAGTGCCAATAGGATTACTAACTTTCCACCAGATTTGGGGAGGAATTCAATGAAGTCCATGAAAATATTCGTCTAGATCCTAGTTGGAATTAGAAATGGTTGCAGAACAATCTTGAGTTTTCTACAATTTCATCTTTGTTTCTTTGACATGTATCACATTCAACCACAAAATATTTTATATATTCCTTCATTCCCTATAAAATTAAATTCATACGAACCCTATCATAGGTCTTTTAAAACACGGAATGACCCATAGATGGAAAAGTATGGAGTTCGATAAGAAAATGCACAACAAAGCTCTTTTTAAAGTGGTAATACCCAAGAACCCTTTAGATGTTAAATAGTAGATGTCAAATAGTTGATGTCCCAAGAGTAATGTGGGGAGGAGTTAGGATAGAAAACAAATTGTTAAATGAGGTGTTGCATAGTTGGATCCTTTTTCCATTCTTTCTAGAGTTGTTGCACCCATTTTGAAATGGGCATGAATATTACATAGAGTAAGAATTGATTCTCAAAAGTGAGAGAGAGAGCATCTGCAACCAAATTTTCCTCCTCATTTTTATAGGTGATCTCATAGTCATAACCCATGAGTTTGGTGACCCAATTTTGTTGAGGAGGAGATGAGACCCATTATTGATTGTAGTACATCAAACTATGATGGTTTGTTTTGATGAAGAAATTCCTCCCTAACCACTATGGCCACCACTTTTGTAATGCATGTAAAATGGTCATGATTTTGTTCTCATAGATAAATAAGACTATATTCCTTCCTATGATATCTTCTCTAGTCAAATAAAGGGGTAAAACTTCCTAGAGGAGAATAACAACAAGGCCATTTCAACATGAAACACTTTCGATTCGATGAAAGTCTTGGTGAAATATTGCATGGCTAACGCAAACCTGTATTATACATAATTTTTTAAGGCATTAAATGCAATATTTAGTGACCCCATTCCATGTAAAATAATCATTTTTAACATGGATACCAATGGGGCCACAA
This sequence comes from Taxus wallichiana var. yunnanensis, assembly GCA_018340775.1. Classification (NCBI taxonomy): domain Eukaryota; kingdom Viridiplantae; phylum Streptophyta; class Pinopsida; order Cupressales; family Taxaceae; genus Taxus; species Taxus wallichiana. The sequence continues at coordinate 413,832,702 of CM031241.1, read as the reverse complement.
TTTTGACATAATCCTTAATAATTTTCTTGTAATGTCCATTGAAACACAAAAATACATGACTTTAGAGTGTTTTGGGGAGTGGTCAATTTTTCATTGTAATAAATTTAATTTGGGTCAATATAGACACCATACACAAAGACAATATGTCCAAGATATTCAAAGTTTGTTTGTTTAAATGATCACATAGAGTGTTTGGCACTGACAGTTATCTTTGAGAAGTTCGTAATGCCCTATCAATGTTTTTTAGATTCTCTGTTTAGTATTTACTATAGATCAAGATGTCATCAAAGAATAACCTCATGAATTGACAAAGGAAGGGTCATGATTTTATTCATCAAGCCTTGGAATGTAGATGGGGAATTCATAAGCCCAAATGGCATGAAACAAAATCATAATGGTCATCATGAATCTTAGGAATATCTTCCTTGTTAATATGGATTTAGTGATACCCAGAGCGTAGATACAATTTGGAAAAAATGAGCACCATGAAGTTCATCCAAAATATTATTAATCACTAGAATATGGAATTTATCCTTGATATTGATCCTTTTTAGTTCCCTGAAATTGATGCAGAGACACTATAAGCCATCCTTTTTATGGACAAGTAAAACCGGTGATGAATATTGATTGGTGTTAGGACGAATCTCTCCAACCTTAAGAACCTCTTGGATGAGATTTTCAATCTCTTTATTTTGTAAGAATGGGTGCTATTAGGGATAAATTTTGAGAAGAGAACTTCCTGGAAGGAGTTGAATACGATGATCCTCTTGAAATGAAGGTTGATATCCCTTGGGCTCTGTAAATACAATAACATGTTTATGCAAAATGGATTGTAAATTTGTAGGGGTGCTAGAAGAGGTAGGTGGATTCAACTAGGTAGAAAATAGCTGAGAAATGACCCCATGTGATCTTTTCTTCATAAGCTTTTCCATACGATGGGAGATAATACTATTGGTGGAATCTAGAGCAAGACCTTATAAGGTGTGTCTTCTCCCATTGTTATATAAGTTCATCTATAGTTCGGTGAAATCCCATAATATGGTTTGAAGTGTGTGTAACCATTGAGATCCCAAAATGACATCACATCCACATAAGGGTGGAAAAAACATGTCGGAGTGAAGATTATAATCTATAATTGCAATTTACGAACATTACAAAACTGTTAATTAATGGTAAATGTAACAACATTAGTAATCACAACTTCAAAGTTAAAACAATGATAGAAAAACCAATCCACTTGTTAGGACAATCGTGAATCAATAAAGTTAAGTGTGCTTCCTAAATCAATTAAGATATCGAGAGGAATCTTTTTGAAATATCCTTTTACCTTCATGGCTCGAGGGTAGTGACACCTTCAAGGCATGAAGAGATAGTTTAAGAATCCTAAAGAGGTTATTCATCCAATGAAGATTATTATTTTGGGAATTTATGAGCATCATCCCAATATTCTAGTTTAGGGGTGATTCAATGTCTATGAGGTACACTTTTTGTTTAGGACATCGATTGCACTAGTGAACTTGTAATCGCAATTGTAAAATAGGAATTTTCTTTGCATTCTTACATTTCTAATTCAGTAAGAAATTTAATTGGGGTTGTCTTTGGAGGAGGCATCGTGGAATCACATTTTGTTCTTGGGTTTTTGAATGAGTTAAAATTAGAAGGTCGACGTTGTGTTGTGACTTTTCCTCTACTCATTTGTCCAAACACAATGCTTCCATCATGATATTGGGTTTAAAATTTTTGACTTCTTAGAGTATTTCCTCCTAGAGGCCACTTATGAAACAACTCTAGAAAACTTCATTTGTCAAATTCGATTTGTGTAGTGCCCACATTTTTAGCCTTAGTTATCTGTTGACTTTTTGCTCATATTTATGATTTGATAGGGATTATGACACATTTGGATATTATGTTATGTTATTTGATCTTCATGGACATGTATGGTGATTTGGGCGCATAGCGCCAATTTAGCTTTGATTAGTATGTTGGTACATTTTAGTAGATGTTGTGGATACTAACATATTGCTATGTTATTTGGGCCTAATTGATATATGATGGATACATGGTTTGGTCACACACCTTGATGATATAGATTATTCAATTATTGATGAGAACACATGATAGCATGGATATATGTCATTTATATGTATTGCAATGGCTAACACATGGTGAATTTGTGTGAAATTGTGCATGTTTCTCATTTATGATTCCATGTTGATGATGTGTTAGCATAGATTGCATGTTTAGACTTGATTGTTTATTGAGTAGTTGATTTACACTTGTATTAGGTAGATGTGTTTAATGTTTGCATTGAGTGTGCAAGTTACAGTCATAAGAGAACGTGGGTTTCAGGGCAGCTACAAAAATGTGCACAAGTGGCTTGTTGGTTCTCAAAATAGTCTTGCCCCAGTTTTCCTTTGCAAATATATCGATTTGCAGCCTTTGTCACTTTATTTTTACCATGTTGTACCTGGTTAATATTTGTTGCCATTTTTAATCTGTCCCTGGGTCGTAGATCACTTATGGGTCCATGGTTTGCTCCTTGTTTCTTTGTTCCTCTAGAAAAGGTCTATAATTTGGGTCTCTCATTCTCTGTTCATCCAAAAACTCGGGTTCTCCCATATTTTTGGTCTCCATAGTCAGGATTTGTCTTCCTTGTTGTTTTTTCCCTAAATACTTGAAGAAAAATGAATGGATGTATCTATGAGAAACATATTTGAGCCTTGTAACATTTCTAAATTCTCTGTCCTTAGAGAAATTTTCATTTTTGGGCTTGAATGATTATTTTTTTGTATTTTACGGTTTGACGAGCATTTCTCCCAGTCAAATTTACATCCTTGCATCTATAGGAGCGTGGCTTCTTCCGATTGAATGGGGCGCGGTGAATCATTTTCAAACTTGTTGTTTTTGGCTACTTTGGCAAAAAGTTTGAACTGCCAGTGGCCTGCCAATTCGATTGGAGTAAATTTAAGAGGAAGAGAAAAGGTCTCACTTTGACCCTAGAGGAGTACATGTGTTGGGCTCATTTTTGAGGGCGGAGGTGTGGAGAAAAATGATTTTTTTTTTTCCATTTTTCAAAAAGTTGTAAAAAGTAAAAGGAAGCCCTCGGGTCTATTTTTAAAGTTTGAATCTTCCATGTGGACGGCCCAAATTCAAAGTAAATATCAATGGCACTGAGAGTCTGAATATGATTTGCCCCCATTTTACTCAAACACTACAAGAAGTATGAGTTTTCATGATTTCTTGTATTTCCTACACACCAAGAAGAAGGGGAGTTAATGTTGATATCGAGTTTCATGGGGAGATCTGGAAGATGTCTTTTTCCATTAAAATGGTTTGACTATCGAGCCCAATCGGATTTTTTATTTTTCTTCTCCCAAGCACACAAGGAGCCAGATTTGATAGATTTGGGGTGGAAGTGGTTGGAAAATTGAAGAAAGAGTGATCTATCAAAGGAAGGAGTTGAATGCGGGAGATATTCGAAGAGATTTGTCCCTCGAGCACCTAGAAAATTTTTATAGATCGATCCCGAAATCACAATTGTTACCATGGCGAGCATTGGTGCACAAAATGTCTAAATTTTTGGGGAAAGGGGATTTGGTGTAAATGTTATAAACGGCACAATTTTTTTGTGCAAAGGGTTAGAGGTTAGAGTGTTAGAGGTCGAAGAAAATTCCCAAGAGGAAAATTTGACAAAGTTTGTCTTTTGAGAATCCGTCTGAGAAACTTGGTTATCTCTTTTTGTATTAAGTTTTATTGTATCAAGGTGGTTACAAGTGTACAACCATTGACAAGCTTTGAGACTGTTCTAAAAACTTTCCCCTACTAATAGACTTAATCAAATTTGAGTTATTCTATGTTGTCTTGAGCAAGATGTGTTTGTTTTATTTCTGAATGTATGCAAGTAGCTTTTCTTGTTTCTATTGCAATCTTGTATTAAATCTGATTCAATCACACATGCCTCAATCCTTGTGATAGTTTAGTGGCATCTGCAATTTCGTTTCTCAGAAGAGCTTTCATTTGGGATTGGAATAAACGATTTAAAATCACTTTTCTTTCATCTGTTGACAGAGATTGTCTATAAGCCTCTGGGTGTACCTTAGGTGTGATTTGAATCAGATCTTGATGCTTTGTTGGATTTTATAACTCGAGCCTTCATGATAGAATATCAGAGATTGTGTGAAAGAGTGCTAATTCGGGCCTCCATTGAAGCACATATTCTAGATAAAGAAACATTTTAGTTGTTTTTTGGCATTCTGTTGGTTTAACCTTCCATTTTGTAAGCTTTCTCAAGGATCTGGTGAATCAAGCTAGCCCTGCCCAACCTCTCACCAAAACTTTATTCAAAAATAACCAATCCTACTTGTACTACCCCTATTTGTCCTGTGTGCATACAAATGCATAATCTCTGTTACCAAAACATGCAACAGTAATCAGGGTCTCAAATGTATTTAGTAACCTTTTTCCCAAGGTCTTCTCTATAAAATTTGTGCAAAAGAAGGATTTATCAATGTTGTTCAATAAATAGAGGTTACAAAATAAGTTGTCTTACCTTGGTTGAAAAGAACAACCTAAAATATGATGGCGCACGAAGGAGATTAAATTATTGCTATGTATTATAACAAAACAGCAAGCCCAATATATAGGTGCTGGAACAGATGCGAGGCAGTTACACGGTTACACGGTTATGAAGAAACCATACCAAAGCCGGTGGAGAGAATGTATTAACAAAACAAATATTAACTAAGCTAACATTCCCCCCCTTAATACATTGCTCTTACAAATGTACCCCCTAAACAAATCAAACTTCACCTTGCCGAGAGGCTTGGTGAGAATATCTGCAACCTAAAAATCAATAGGGCAGTACTGGAGCTGAATTTGGTGGTTCAAGACCTGTTCACGAATGTAGTGACATTCGACCTCAATATGCTTTGTTCGTTCATGGAAAACAGGATTCTTCACAAGCTTCAACACACCTTGATTGTCGCAGTGAATGATGGGACGTTTCTCTTCAGGAATCCCTATATCTGCAAGAATACGACGTAACCAAATTACTTAGCACATAGCTCCTCGTGCGGCGCGGTATTCAGCCTCAATAGATGAGAGAGCAACAAAAGTTTGCTTCTTGCTAATCCACGAGATAGGTCCAGATCTGAGATGAAAAACATATCCTAAAGTGGATTTCTGTCATCACTGCACTGCATATTCCGAGTCTGTATATCAAGGTAAGAAGAACCGAGTGTTCTTCGATACTCCAAACCAAATTAAATTGTTCCTCGGACATATCTCAACACATGCTTGCTGCTATCAATGACATTTCTTCGGCTCTGCATAAATCGCGAGATAGCTCATTGCAAAGCAAAGATCTGGTCTGGTATAAGTCAAGTAAATGAGACTCCCCACAAGCTACCTATAGTGAGTGCCATCTACCTGCGGTGAATCCTGGAATCTAGATAATTGCAAACCTTTTTCCATAGGTGTGGACATTGGTTTACAATTTGACATTCCATATTTTTCCAGGAGTGTCTTGGCATATTTCATCTGGGAGACGAAGATATGATTCTTCTTCTGCCATATTTCTAAGCCAAGACAATAGTGAAGTAGCCCCAAATCGGTCATGTCGAAGGATTTCTTCAGATCATTCTTTACATCATCTACAAGATTGTCAGAACTTCTTGTGATCACAAGATCATCTACGTACAAAACCAGAATGACAATCTCTGTTCCTACCTTCTTGATATACAAATTTGTATCTGAGGGGCTACGAGTGAATCCATCTTTGCAATAGGTGATCATCGATTTTTATATACCATGCCCTAGGTGCTTGTTTGAGTCCATAAAGAGACTTTATCGAGAAGACATACCTTGTGGGGTTGATGCTCGTCTACAAACCCTTCGAGTTGGGCCATGTACACTTCTTCTTTTAGATCACTTTGTTTAAAAAAGCACTCTTGACATCCATCTGCTGAAGTTTCCATCCATTTTGTCTGCTTATAGGGTGGGGCTTCTTTGTGGTGGCCGTTGTGAAGATGGCATTGAGGATCTCGCTTCGATTAGGGGGTGATCGCCCTTTCTCGAGGCTTATGTTTTGCCTCTTGATGAGAGCCTTGTCTTGAAGGCTTCTTGTACATTTTCATGGCTTCTTCTCGCTAGAGATAATTCACCGGGGTGGCAAAACTCACCTCTGTTGAGTGATTGTCAACGTGGTGATCGATGTCTGGCTGGTAAGGAAGAGCTCGCAAGGTGAGTGGGACTAGCAACTTGTCATCCTTTGGTTCACCGAGTGCAGAGAGTTACGCACGTAACTTAGGTACACGCCGCAAGAAGGATTCTCTTGATTCGCCATCATGCATACTCATCGTATGAAGCTTTGTCGAAGATGTAACTTTGTCATGATTCTTAGCTTCGTAGATGGTACACAATGCGCTCCATGCACGAGAAGAAGCGGTTGCTTCCAAATGTATGGCTGCACCTCATCGAGAAAGACTCGGGGTGATGAGAATTAGTGCTTTCGCATCAGCCTTTTCATATTTTTCCAACAGATCGGCGTCATGGGAGGAGCATCTTTGTCGAAACGATCCCCCAAAGATCTTGAATCAAGAATCATCCGCATTTTGGTTTTCCATGCGGTGAAATTTGGCCCTTCAAGAGTTGGGCATCGGATAGCAATATTTTTGGAGCGAGACATTTTCAAAAACTCAAAAATGTATTTTATTTAATTATTTATTTTCAAAAATGGCTACAATGCTTCTTGAAGGAATCATCTCCAGAAGATGGGTCATTTTAGGCTCATGCGGTGAGGCGTCAACGCTCCGATGGGCGTTCTATTTCACGTTCATCATCTGCATCATAACCATGTTTAAGTTCTGCATGAATACGTTGTGCTTGACATCGAACGTCGAACCAAAAATATTCCAACAGTCCTTGGCACACAATCTCGTTAAAGAAAATGTTCCCAGTGTTGTGTAGCTCGTTGACCAAGGCAAAGAACAGCCCAATGGTGTCTTCGTTATCACTCAATGCCCAAATATTTGGTGCATTACTCGCGGTGCTTTGTGCATCAGAAATTTGTGACATACGCGCACACACTGTTTCAAAATTTGTAGGCTTTCTCCACTTGCAGTTTAATGGCTTTCTTGCACAGGGTTGTATGTCTATAGGCTTTCTTCCACTTGCACAGTTTAATGGAGCAAAGAAGAAAAAAATTAACTGAGGGCTCCTACCACGCATAGTTTTTCTCTTCTTCTTGTCTTCCACTCTGCAAATGATAGCACTGGCTTGAGCCAACAATGTCTCCTTCCACACTGGTATGTCTCCTTCCACGCAGGTAGAGGACGGACAGTTGCTCTGGGCTCCTTCCATGCTTCCGTTGTGCACTTACAGCAACCAAAATACAAACTAATGTCTCAAAGGGAGAGGACAGATAGGCTAATACCTCCAAGGAAGAGGATAGACCCAGCACAACCACTTACTCCATCACTGAAGAACTGTTCCTCCACACACTTTCTTCCACGCACCAGAAACATTCCTCCACGCTCAGCAATGTTTGCTTGTCTTCCACACAGGTCGCTGCCAACATCTACACTTGCTCAGCAAATTCTCCACGTGGGGCTCCTCCAACTGTTCCTCCACGCACAACAATTCACGCGGGGCTCCTCCAATGCCAAATGCTCTTCAGAAATTTCACGCGGGGCTCCTCCAACTGTTCCTCGGCTCTGATACCAATGATGGCACACGAAGGAGATTAAATTATTGCTATGTATTATAACAAAATAACAAGCCCAATATAGAGGCGCTGGAATAGATGTGAGGCGATTACACGGTTACACGGTTATGAAGAAACCGTATCAGATACGTGGAGAGAATGTATTAACAAAACAAATATTAACTAAGCTAACAAAATAGTGAGGATAGATCAAATCCTCTTGAGGGTGCTATCCATTTCTCCACATTTGAGTGACAAAGGGCAAGTTAGATCTCATCCCCAGATACAAACCGACTCATCATGATCTAATCTATCTCTATGTTTCTGTCAAACTAGTGATGCTGCTCAGAATTTGAGGGAGAATAAATTTGGATACCAACACCTAAGTGGCACTATTTTCGGGAGTTTAGGTTTAAAATCAAGACCACTGGTAAAGAAATTCTTGTATGCTCCAAGTGTATTGTGTATTTCCTTGATCTTCACACCTAGTGCACTAGCTTTCATTTGATAAATCTAGGTAAGGAAGGGTTAGAATCTTTCCATTTCCAATTTCTAGCATTAATAGACCTTTGACAGATCATATTTAGTGCATCTTCACAACTAAGGTGGAAATCCTTAGTGGTAACTCCCTATTGATATGATTTTTAATGAGTACCAGTGTCTTAAAACTCTGTCAAAGTCAGATTTGTTACTAATATTGGCAAAGCTGGAGGGAAGAAGATCTTTCTTTGCTAGGGATCCTGCTAGGACATTGTTTCCAGAGCTAGGAAAAGCAAAATCAGAAGGAAGAAAATCCTGGAGAGATGTTGGAGATCAGCAGGGAGGAGAGGGATCTCCATTGATGAAAGTGATTGGCCTATCATTGAGGACTGCCATTCAAGTGACTTTGAATCAGTTAGCCTCTTTGTGGAATTGAACCATCTAGCTGGAGAGGGGCCTTCATTTGATTTTGAAAGGTTTGCTTCACAATTTGCTGTTGTCTTTTCTGAGGTTGATAGAGATTTCCAAGAAACAAGGCCTTTGGGGGATCTCCATTTTGGAAATTATACTCCTGTGTTCCAAGGACCCTCTGCCCCTCATCAATTTGTTACCCCTCCAGGGTCACCTCCTCAAAGGAACATGGATTTACCCCCACCAGACCCCCTTTTGTTGTAAACACTTTTGGACCTATAAATTTTGTGGGAATGGCTAGATATCCAAATGCAGTGCCTCAAGATGTAAGGAACAAAATGCCAAAGTTCCAAGGAAACAATGCTATTACTGGTGATCAACATCTAAAGATTTTTATCAATATGATGGAAGATTTTGAAATTGAACATGAGGATATATATATCAAGATGTTTATCCATATCTTGGAAGAGGATGTCAAGTATTGTTATAAAGCATTTCCAAATAACTCTATTGATTCTTGGACTGAGATGAGCAATGCATTTATATTGTAGTATGGTGATAGAACTGACCCTAGGTTTCTTTTGACAAAATTTGAAAATATTAAGAAAAATCCTAATGATTCAGTACATGATTTCAACACAAGGTTTAATAAGACTTTGAGGAGATTGCCTGTTAGGATAAGGCCTTGTGATGAGTCATGTTTGATTAAATATATTGATGCATTTGATAAAAAGGACGCATATTATTTAAGAGACAAAAACCCCAAAAATTTGAGGCAGGCCTTCACCATGGCTTTACAAATAGAGAAAAATATCAAGGCAATTAGAAAGCCTCCAAAGAGGGAGGGTGTAAAGCTTGTTAACCTAGAAAAACTCCAAACAAGCAAGGCTGCAGATTTGGAAGAAGTTGTGAAGACTTTGGCAGGGGCTGTCAAAGAAATTTCATAAAAATTAGCCCGGGTTGAGAAGGGAATTAGGCATATCTCATAAGGTCAACAAAAGTAGCAAGGCCAAGACAGGTTCACAAATCACTAAAGATCTGATGATAGAGGCAAGGGACCTATTGAATTTAGAAATAGGTAGTCCCAGGGGTAGGGAGAACAAAACGATACCGATCTTTTGACGTGCGAGTTCTTATTGTGGAGGAGATAGATGTCATTGATTGGCGTGACATATGTTTCATGCCCCATGCTCTATGTGAGGAAGATCAACAGGAAGAAGAATAAGCTAATGATGATAATAATGATGATGTCTACATGATGGGTTATTCCACGAGCTCACAACAAGGGGAAACTTTAATTGAGGTGATAAGTGCCGGATTGCTGCCACTTTTGGGGATTACATTCGTAGAGTAACTATTCTTCCTCCCTCTCATAATTTAGAGGTAGATAATGTACAAGCTTTTGAATTTCCCAATAATGACTTTGAATACTTAAGGGCTTTAATGATAAAGAAGTATGATGGAGGAATCCCCTCTGAGGAAGATAGACAGTTACTGATGAATGTTGTGGTTGCTCAAGAGAAGGAATATAACACAAAAGTAAGGTTGTCAAAGGGGCAGGGCCTCAAGCCAAGCCAAAATCTCCCTTACTTTCAAACATCCCTAAAGAGGCTCCCAAAAAAGATACATCTGTCAAAAGCCCTGCAGTTCCAAACAAAAATCATACCCCTCTTCATGCCCAAGTTGTCAAAAATCTTGTACCACCTAGTGAGTGTGTCAATTTTCCTTCCAATGCCACCTTGCCAAAGTCTATCCCTTATGATATTTCCCAAGTCTTGAGTTAGATCAAGATCTTAGTTCCAATTGTTGAGTTGCTTAGGGTCCCTGAGCACAAGAAGAGGGCATTGGAGTATTTTGGACTGAAAGAGGAGAAGAATGCCCTAGGTAGAAACATAAACATTGTGGAGACCCCACTGTCATTGAAGAACTAGAAGCACCACCAGCATCAAAAGAGCTACATGAACCACCTGAGGTCTATTTGGGAACATCCTTGGTGGACTCTTAGATGAATGTGGATCCATTCTTCACCACTTTGATCATTAAGGACAGACTGTTGCACAATTACATGTTTGACTTAGGGGCATCATGTAATGTCATGCCTTTGGAAGTCATGAATGAGCTAAACATCAAGGTGATAGTAGCATATGGTAAGTGCACTGCCATGGAATCCAGAGAAGTGCCAGTAGTTGGATGTGTGAAGGGTTTGGTAGTGCAGCTTGCAACTTACCTAGGTAAAAACTTAAAACTTGATGTTGTCATTGTTGACTGCCCAGCCAAGTGGGGCATGCTATTATCAAGAAAATGGGTTGCAAGTGTTGGTGGGAGTGTCCAAATGGATATTTCCTATGCTACCATTCCAATTGAGGGCAGCCTTGTTAGGTTGTATGGGTAAAAGAAAATGTTGCATCTTATTGAGGATCCCAACAATGCATCCTATGAGGTATTGTACACAAGTGTTGATGTAGATAAATTTGTGGGATTTTCTGATGGAAAGGAACACAAGATTGAGGAATGCAAGTGTATTGAACAAGTGGGCTCTCCTTAGACTCTATTATTTGATGGAGCTGGCTCCAAGTTTGGGAATGTGCTGGTGTTGATCTACTTTCTCCGGGTTAGGAAAAATTTGTTTTTTCCTTCAAACTCAACTTTGAGTGCACCAAAACATTGCTGAGTATGAGGCACTATTGTTGGGTTTAAGAATTACTTGGAAATATGGTGTCAAGGACATCATTGTCAAAGGATACTCAAAATTAATAGTAAAACAAGTCAGAAAGTTGTATGCCACAAAGAATCAGCGAATGAAACAATACAAGCATGCAGTTTGGGATTTCATTGAGATGTTTGATTCATTCAACATTGTGCACCATGATAGGAAATTTAATGACTTGGTAGACAAGATTGCAGTGTTGGGGTCTCGGTTTGACAATTGTACGATGTCCCCATATTATGAGTACGATGTTGAGGTATTGAAAAGACCTTATGTCCCTAACAACATTAAACATTGGCAGGTATTTAATGATGATGCTCAAATCAGAAGATTTCTGCAGAACAAAGGAGAGTTTGTTGATCAATTCATTTATTTAGAGCCAATGGTATGTACAACAGGAGGGAAAGGAAACCTTGTTTGGCAAGGGCATCATCCAACTAAAGACCAATACCATCCCTAGAGGATTGGTTGCTCTCAAGTCCAATTTTGATAATGCTAATCACATTATTAATAGATGCATGATAGCCTCAAGGGATATTGAGGAGCATGACCTTGGCATAAGGGGAAGCCAAGGAAAATTTGGTTAGGTAGCAATCTCAGAAAGAGGAGAAGCATTCATACATCTAATTTTTGAAAAGGTATTAGGATTGCATGGCTTGGACCTATTCTGAACTAAAAGCATACAAAGAGGACCTGTTTCAACATGAGATTCCCTTGGAGTCTAATGCAAATCCATTCAAGCAAGAAATAGAGGCCCATCAATCCACTCTTATCCCCTAAAATGCAAGAAGAACTAAAGAAGCTAAGAGATGGAGGGATTATCCAACCCACAAGGTACTCATCTTGGGTTGCAAACCTAGTGCCAGTCAGAAAGAAAAATGGTGACATCAAGTTATGTGTGGACTTCAGGAATATAAACAGAGCATCAATGAAGGATAATTATCCTTTACAAAATATGGAGAACATGTTGCAATTAGTGACTGGTTATCAGTTGCTTTCCACCTTGGATGGTTTCTCTGGTTATAACCAAGTTGTGGTGAAGGAATCATAAAGGATCAAGAAAGCCTTTACTACTCCTTGGGGGACCTATGTCTATGTTAGGATTCCCTTTGGTCTGATGAATGCTGGAGCCACCTTTCAAAGAGAAATGGATGTTTTTTTTTCTAGTTACATCAATGAGTTTATTGCTATCTACCAGGATGATGTGATTGTGTTTTCTGGAAAGAGAAGTGACCACCTGCTGCACTTGGAGAAGATGCTGATAAGATGTAGAGAATATGGCATCTCACTCAATCCAAAGAAGTGCCATTTTGGAGTGCAGAAGGAAAAGTTGCTTGGTCACATAGTGTCATAAGAAGGGGTGATGATTGATCCAAAAAGAGTAGAGGCCATCAACAAGGTCCCAATCCCAAGGACTAAGAAGGGAATTCAGTCCTTCTTTGGGCAAATAAACTTCATTAGAAGATTCATATCAAACTTTGCTAAGTTGACCATTCCAATCACTTCCATGCTGAAGAAAGAATAGGTCATCAAATGGGAGGAGGCTATCATCCAAGATTTCAATGGGATTAAAGAGGCACTTTGAAGCATACACATTCTAAGCAGCTCCAGATTATAAGAAGCCTTTTCAATTGTTCTCTTTTGCTTCAGAGAACACTATTTCTTCTATCCTGCTGCAGAAGGATGATGAAGGGGATGAGAGGCCAATTTCTTTTTTCAGTAAGGCCTTGCAAGGGATGAGTTGAAGTACACTATCATGGAAAAGCAAGAATTTGCCTTACTAAAAGTAAAACAGCTTTTCGGGCCTTACATTCTAAGTTCTAAAGTGGTTTCTTATGTTCCCCATACCATGGTGAAGGACATCTTATCGAGAGATGGAAGTCTCAAGAAAAAGATGCGAGGTGGGTGAAAAAATTACAAGATTATGATATAGATATCCAAACCACGAAGTCGGTAAGAGGTTTGGGCATGGCTAATCTTATGGCTGAGAGAAACTTGCAAACTATTGAGGTAAATGAGGTGGAAGAAGAAAGGGTAGGTGTATTTCAAACATTGATGAATTATGAGTAGTATAAAGATGTAATCTTTTATCTCAGACATCTAAGCTACCCTGAGCACTTAAGTAAGAACTAGAAGAGAACCCTTAAGTTGGCTTCTCAAAAATATGTCATAACTGATAATGGGTTAGCTTGGAAGAACCCAAAGGGAGTCCTCTTAAGGTGCATTAATGAAGAAGAAGCCCCCAAGATAATTGCGATCTCCATGGAGGGTCTTGTGGGGGAATTTTGCTGCAAGAGTCACATCACACAAGATCCTAAGGGCTAGTTATTGGTGGCCAACTCTTTTCAAGGATACAATCTTGTTGGTTAGAAGATGTGAAATTTGCTAGCGCTTCTCTAGAAGACTGAAAGCTTCAGGCTCCATTCCTTTCGCAACTGTATCAATTGAAGCCCCATTTAAGCAATGGGGAATGGGTTTCAATCGTGAGATTTCAAACCTTTCAAGTCCGGCCACAAGTGGATTCTAGTAGCCACTGACTACTTCACCAACTGGGTCAAGGCAATCCCCACTAAGATGGCAACACACCAAATTGTCATGGACTTTGTTCTAAAAAATATCATCTTCAGGTTTGGGGTACTAGTATAGATTGTTGCTGACAATGTCATGAGCTTTAGAGTTGAACCTTTGGTGGCAATGTGTAGGGAGTATGGAATCAACTTGACATAAACCTCCAATTAAAATCCCCAAGGGAATGGACAAGCTGAGTCTAGTAATAATAATTTGCTGAAGATCATCAGAAGAACATTGGATCAGAATAAGAGAAAGTGGGGCAAACAGTTGAAGTTTTCTGTTTGGGCAGATAGGATCACTTTCAAGAGGGTCACTGGAAAGAGTCCATTTGAGTTGGTATATGGGACTCAGCCCTACCCCCCTCATATGCAACTATCTTCTTATTAGTTCATTCAAGAATTTGGAGGATCAGGAGGTAAGTCCTTATGATTCTCATATTAACCAGATTGTCGAGCTTGATGAAGAGAGGAGGGCATCCCATCGAGAGACATGTAAAGTTCAGAGAGAAACTGAAGAATTTATTTGACAAAAAGGTCATCCCAGAGCTTTCAATGTTGAAGATCTTGTGCTACTTATCGGATAGAAGACATGAGGATAAGGGCAAACATGGTAAGTTTGAATCATTATGGATGGGCCCTTACGGGGGATTCACTTAGAGTATGGTATAGGTTCGTGAGCATACCCTTAATTCTCAAGGACCTAGATGGTAATTATTCAATTGATAATACCCCTCTGTTATATTATTAGAATGAAAATACCTGAATCCGTGCATTACTTACCCATTTTTCAATTACAATTTTATTTGTTTCCCCTTTTTATTTCTACCCTGATATATTAGACAAAAATATATTATATTTCTCACTCAATTTTTTTTTTAATATGCATTTCCTTTCGAAAGATAGTTCGAAGCCATTGAATACATATTACAAGTGGATATATATGTTAAGCTTTATGCATTTATCAATAGTTCTTCAAAATAATTAAGATGGTGAAATAATATCACTTGTGTTGAAAAGCATACTCAATTCTAGTTTTCTACCATCTTATTATTTCTTAGTTAAGAATCTAGATTTATTTTTAAAAAGAGATTATAATTTAATTTATGACCACCTCCTTTTGCAATTTTAAGGTATTTTTTTTAAAAACTAGGGTTCTTGGGTTTAGTTTTATATTAAAAGTAAACCTCTATTTCCTTTGGCCCATCTCTCTAACCTACCCCCGATACGATTCAAAACATTAATAAATGGGTTCTCCTTTCATATTTTGGTCTCCCAATGGTTTAATTTTTTATGGAGTTTAATTTTATTAATACCTAAATACTTGATAGAACCCACGTGCTATGGATATTGCCTAGCTAATGAACCCAGTGATGAGCCCTTACTCCATTGATATTAGGATTGGTGAGCATACTTTCTTCTTGAAGGACCTAGATGGTATTGCTCAAATTTCACTGTTAATGGAGACCTACGAAACATTTCTTGGATTGATTCCCATGAATATAGGCATGGATCTTGTGCTGATGTAGCACTTTATTGTTTGTTTCTGTCTTTTGTGTTTTTTGTTACGGTCCTCAGGTGACCTATTTTTCTTGTTTCTTTGTTTGTTTTTTAAGATGGCTTTATTTCTCTGCTCTGCAAAGTGACTCCATTGCCCAATGGATGTTTTTCTCGGTTGTTCTTGTGGCACTCATAGGGGGTACCCATCCACGAGTCGAGCTGATGTTGGTGTGCTCAAAATACTTTCACCTGTTTTCCTTTGAAAATATATTGATTTGCAGCCTTTGTCACTTTCTTTTCCCATGTTGTACAGTTAATTTTTGTTGCCATTTTAAATATGTTCTTGGGTCGTACATCACTTATGGGTCTATGGTTTTCTCCTTGTTTCTTTGTTCCTCGGTAAAAGGTATGTAATTTAGGTCTCCGTTCTGTTCATCCAAAAATCGGGTTCTCCTATATTTTTGGTCTCCACTGATCAGATTTGTCTTCCTTGTCATTTCTACCCTAAATACTTGAAGAAAAAGTAATGGATGTATCTATGAGAAACATATTTGAGCCTTGTAACATTTCTAAATTCTCTGTCCTTGGAGAAATTTTCATTTTGGGCTTGAATGATCATTTTTCTGTATTTAATGGTTTGATGAGCATTTCTCCTGGTCAAATTTGCATCCTTACATCGATAGGGACGTGGCTTCTTACGATTGGATGGGGCGCGGCAGGTCTGTTTTTGAACATGCTCTTTTTGGCTACTTTGGCAAAACATTTGAACCCACCCCATGGCCCCGCCAAAGTCGATTGGAGAAAATTTAAGAGGCAGGGAAAAGGTCTCACTTTGACCCCACATGAGGACACGTGTCAAGCTTATTTGCCGAGGGTGGAGGTGCAGAGCAAAATAGATTTTTTTCCATTTTTCAAAAAAGTTGTAAAAAGTCAAAGGAAGCCATAGGGTCTATTTTTAAAGTTTGAATCTTCCACATGGACGGCCCAAATTCAAAGTAAAGATCAACGATAGCTGAGAGTCTGAATATGATTTTCCCCCATTTTACTGAAACACGCCTAGAAGTACGAGTTTTCATGATTTCTTGGTATTTCCTACATGCCAAGTAGAGGGGAGTTAATGTTGATATCTAAGTTTGGTGGGGAGATTTGCAGAAGATGTGTTTTGCCATTAAAATGGTCTGACTATCGAGCCTGATCAGATTTTCTGTTTTTCTTCTCCTAAGCATGTAAGGAGCCAAATTTGATAGATTTGGGGTGGAAGTGGTTGGTGAATTGAAGAAAGAGTGATCTATCCAGAGGAAGGAGTTGAATGTGGGAGATATTCGAAGAGATCTGTCCCCTCGAGCACTGGCGACTTTTTTAGATCTGATCTCGGAAATCACGATTGTGATCATGGCAAGCATTGGTGCACTCAATGTCTAGATTTTTTGGGGAAAGGGGCCCTATTGTAAATGTTATAAATGAAAAAAATTCATGCAAAGGGTTAGAGGTTAGAGTGTTAGAGGTCGAAGAAAATTCCCAAGTGGAAAATTTGACAAAGTCTGTCTTTTGAGAATCCGTCTGAAAAACTTGGTTATCTCTTTTTGTATTAAGTTTTATTGTGTCAAGGTGGTTGCAAGTGTACAACCATTAACAAACTCTAAGACTGTTCTAAAAACTTTCCTCTATTGATAGACTTAATCAAATTTTAGTTATTTTGTGTTGTCTTGAGCAGATGTGTTTGTTTTATTTACGAATGTATGCAAGTAGCTTTTCTAGTTTTACATTACAATCTTGCATTAAATCTGATTCAATCACACAGGCCTCAATCCTTGTGATAGTTTAGTGGCATTTTCAGTTTCATTTCTCATAAGAGCTTTCATTTGGTTTAAAATCACTTTTCTTTCATACGTTGATAGAGATTTTCCGTAAGCTCTCCGGGTGTACCTTAGGCATGATTTGACTCAGATCTTGATGCTTTGTTGGATTTTCTAACTCGAGCCTTTGTGATAGAATCTCAAATATTGTGTGAAAGAGTGCTAATATGGGCCTCCATTGAAGCACATATTCTAGTTAAAGAAACATTTTAGTTGTTCTGTGGCATTTTGTTGGTTTAACCTTCCATTTTGTAAGGTTCCTCAAGGATTTGGTGAATCAAGTTCACCTTGCCCCACCTCCCACCAAAAATTCATTCAAAAATAACCAATCCTACTTGTACTACCCCTGTTTGTCTTGTATGCATACAAATGCATAATCTCTATTACCAAAACATGTAGCAAGTCAGAGTCTCAAATGTCTTTAGTAACCTTTGCCTTGTTGTTAAAATATCTCCATGATCTGGAAGTGAGAACTCATGAGAGTCAGATTTGGTATGTTGATCATTATTTTCCCAAGGTCTTCTCTATAAAATTTATGCAAAAGAAGGATTTATCATTGTTCTTCAATAAATAGAGGTTACAAAATAGGTTCTCTTACCTTGGTTGAAAGGCACAACCTAAAATAGTGAGGATAGATCAAATCCTCTTGAGGGTGCTATCCATTTCTCCACATTTGAGTGATAAAGGGCCAGTTAGATCTCATCCCCTGGATACAAAACGACTCATCATGATCTAATATGTCTCTAAGTTTCTGTCAAACCAGTGATGCTGCTCAGACTTTGAGGGAGAATCAATTTGGATACCAACACGGCCCATGGGGCTAAGTCCTAAACATGTTAATGTATGAGGCCTTATTGGTTGCTTGGATTACTTGGGCACCGTGAGTGACCCTTATTTGTAATGTTGAAGTTCATGTAAAATTAATTGTGGTTAGGTTGTTAATTATTGTTATGAACTAGGTTGAGGGACTTAATGGTCCCCACTTGCATTAGAAATGTAAATGTTTTTTTGTTTGCTTTAGTAACAAGGATTTAGACCACATAAGCACACTTGAGTGGACCCCATATTCTCAACAATTGTGTCCACATGTGCCAAACCTAAAATTGGGTTATTTTTGACATTTTAAGTGACCCTTTTTGGTTTTGGAGGCTCACTTAGCATGAAAATAAACCCTTGGACCCTACCTATTAGGTAGGGGCATTAATTCCAAGGCAAGGAGGAGTTTCCCTCCCATTTAGCCTCTCTTTTGTCATCATCCATGTAATATTGGTTAGAGTGTGTGTATTGTGAAAAGTTGCATAAGCTTATCTCACTTTCTTTTTGGGTAATTTGGGAGAGGGGTGTTTAAATGTGGGTTTATCTTTTCTTTATTTTGTTTTGGAAATATTGACTTGGAGGGAAGAGAGGGTGACACATGTCACCCCTCATTTTTTCCAAAAACTTATTTGATTTTCTTCAAATACTCCCTCATAGGGGAGAAAGAGAACTTTTTTCTTGTGATCTTTGTGCTTGGTATGCTTTTAGAGTTAGATATTTTTCTTAGACAAGGAATTGGGAAAATCTTAGAGATTGGAGAGCTTGTGGAGGTAGGCTCTTTGATCCTACTTTGTGTTTTTGGCATGTTAGTTTTTAGAATTGATTGTTGTTGAAAACCTGTCTTGTTTCATGTGTTGTATGGTTGTTTGGGTGTGTTACTTGTTGTTTTCTCCATCCATCATATGGTTTGATGGATTTGGGAGTTTGTTTTGGGGAAGAGGGAGGGATTTTCCTCTTAAACCTCATGGCTTGATGGGAAAGCCATGTTTGTTATCTTTTATCCCCTCATATGGTTTGATGTGGGAAGGTGGTTCATATGGTTTGAACCCCTTTCCCATCCTTGGAGAGGAAACCCAATGGGTTTGAAAATCCTCCCAAGGAGGAATTTAGGAAAATGGGAGGAGTAATAAGGAGGGGTGATTTATTTGGAGGATTTTGAAGTGTTGTTTTAGGTGGGATTCCTATGGTTGGACCTTGTTCTCGACATTATTAGAAGTCTCATCCACTCTTCCCACTTGTTGAGGATAAATATGGGTTTCTCTTTCATTTTGGTTGAAATTTGTTTTGTTTTTGGAATGTATTGGTTAGTCGTGTATGTGACATTCTTGTGGTTATCTCTCCCTTATTCTTGTGCACATTTGTGGAAGCTAGCTCTCTCTCCCATGGGCTTGGGGAGGATAGCATGTCTTCCAACCTTTGGAAAGGCATGTAATGATGCCTATAGGTTGGGTGGTAAAACAAGCCTCTCTCTTGGTATTGGAGTATTTGTGGAGCTCAAAAGATGGATCTCAAGTTTGAAAGATGGTTGGAGTTTCCTTGATATCTTGGCATCTTATTGTTTGCCAAATTTTTGTGAAAATTACACTTATTGAGATCATGTGGATATGGCTATGTGGGAAGTTCTATTTATTGTAAGGTTCCCATAATGTGATTTGGGATTGCTTTGCAAACTAGTGTACATTCATTTGTGTATCCTCCTTCAATCTTGAAATGAAATCTTGTAAAGTGTTTCTTTGTGCATCTTAAGCATATTGAAAACATGTTTTATTTATAAGCTTAAACTTCATTGTGATGTAAACTATCCTTGTATGGTGAAGGTTGTAAGAACCTTGTATCTTGAAAGGCAATGCAAGTATTTAGTTAAAATTCCTTCCTTTGTTAGCAAGTTTATCTATAAGTTTGGAATCCTCTTGGAAAAAGAGAATCTTGATTGCTATATGAAGTTGTTAAAATGAAGGAGACTACTTTTGCATTACTTGTTATTGTAATAAATGATTGAAGAATAAGTGATTGAAAATACAAACTAGATTCAAGTTTATTTTCCACTCTATACAACTTATAAAAAATTGGTTATTGTTTTAGAAAACGAAAAATTAAATTAAATTACCTCTAGTAGGATTCCACCTTAATGCTCGCATAGTAAAATTCTGGTTGAAAGTAAATTATTTTTAATAGTTTCCTTTGAATTTTGAAATAGTTCCCTTTAGAATGGGGATAAGTAAATGTACAAAGTGTTGTTCTTTTTATATAATTAGAAAGAGTACATTAGTTAATCATTTGCTAATATACATTTACCTTGCTTAATTCAAGCCTCCTTATGTAATCTGCAAAACATTTTACATTTCATATTAGTATACATATGTGTATAAATTTATTTATTAGAGATATAATAAATTGCTGAAAAATTGCATATTTAGCAAATATAAAAGGTGAAATAGGTCACTTTATAACATGGTATAGATTAACATATATATATATATATATATATATACATACATATATATATACATATATATATATATATATATACATATATATATATATATACATACATATATATATATATATATATATATATATATATATATATATATACATATATATATATATATACATATATATATATATATATATATATATATATATATATATACATATATATATATATATATATACATATATATATATATATATACATATATATATATATATATATATATATATATAGTACACCAAAAAGAACGGATCACATAGTATATAGTATCATGTTTTGTATATAAAAAAATCTAATATTGGTGTTTTGGGAGGGGCCACAACTCGCACCCCTGCACCCCCACCCCCTCCTTATTAAACTATGTATCCACAGTGGTGTGACCTAAGCGACACCATAGTGGATTGTGGTGTGGCTATGACCACACAAATGTGCAATGCCACTCCTCCAAAACTCACAACTATATAACGCGTTAAATCGCTAATGTCTATACGCAATGATTAGGCTATTTTGGCCTATAATTTTCTGATTTCAATACAAATAATTATATTTATATACCCTCGTGTGTGTGTGTGTGCGTGTGTATCTCAGTATATTTTATAAATAATAAAATGGGTAGAATAATACCCATAACCGAGAGATAATTCAGTAGAAGAAACACTATATATATATATATATAAAGAGAGATATAATATATTGGCGAAAAAAATAAAATAGAAACCCTAGCTTTCTCAAATCTAACCATGAAGGAATAATCTTGGGTAAGAATCCTCTTCAACATATCTTGCAAAAAAAATTAAAAATACCAAGAACAAAAAAGGAGATCCTCGCTCTCATGGTTACCATGGCCTCTCACAACCTAGAATACCAAGGAGAGGAAGAGGGCAAATGAAACAAATGAAAAGAAGAAGAAGAAGAAGAAAGCATAAAGATGGCTTAGGGTAACTTTGGATCTAGGGCCAAGATTAGTTTGATCATAGGGCTCACATTTAATCCTACACCACTTTAAGTCATGAAATTTTGTGGGATGTAATAATAAATAAAAAGAGGGTGAGGGGACCTAATTAATTAAAAGGAACATGTAGACTTCCCTTATTGACCCTAGCAAATGTTTTAAACTTAGTGACTGTGATGGAAAATTAAATTATCAACTCCCTTTATGCTAAGGGTCACTTAAGCAAAGATAAAATTTGGAAATAATTCGTAATCAAATTATTAATAAAATAAAGTTAGCGTTAATAAGGTGACCCTAAAAACTAAGGTTAAAGGGAATAGAATAGCGCCACATTTGTTTTTCAAAAAAAAAAAAAAATCTACCGTAAATTTATAACTAAGACAAGGTGTTTTCTTTTATGTCCCAAAGCGGGCGTTACAATTTGGTACTCATAAACTAATCATATTTGTCGAATGATGATTGATCCTATAAAATTATCATAAGCACTTAGGGCAAATCACTCCATAATTAGATATGAAAATTGTTGTCACTTTAGTTCATTGCAAGCTTTCAAATATCTATAGTATCATTGTAGGGCTTCTTGTTCCAAATATAACTATACATATACACACACACACATATATATGTATATGAGTGATTTGTAAATTTTAATTTATTTATTTTTAACATTAAAAATAAATCAATTAAAATTACAAATCACTCACATATATGTGTGTGTGTGTGTGTGTGTGTGTGTGTGTGTGTGTGTGTGTGTGTGTGTGTGTGTACAATATAGCATATAAAGCGGAATAGCGTGATTGATTGGTGTACATAAAGCAATTGTGTCGAGCGTTTTGAAAAGCAAAAGATGAAAAGCATCTCCAAAAGCAAAAGATGAATCTGTGGTGCCCGTGATTGTGTGGTGCACGGCAAACGCCATAGAGGCACGGAATTTTGGCCAGTCGTAGACCGTTTTTGGTATTTTAACCGTAAATTACAATTTCATAAAAAACAAACCCGTCAATTTAGACAGGTAATTTTTTAAAAAACCGTATTTAAGAGTTGATATTATTTAAAAACCGTAAAATTTCATAATAGTCAAATATAATATATAAGGTCTATTACTATATATATATATGAAATAGGATTTGATTTTATTCGTTTTAAAAATATTCTATAAATCATATTGATAATGATTTTTAATAATTCCCAATTTAAATTTAGAAACTAAAATAAGTTTCGTGAATAATGAATTTATTTAACTCAGAGTTCACACGTTGTCTTTGCTTTTTTCTAAAAACATAGAAGTTTCTAATTTCAATGATATTGTGAGTATATTTATTTTCATTTTATCATTACCAATTGCAATCTACAGGTTTCAATTTAACTTTTATACAAGTTTCAATTCAATTTTTTATTCGTTGTGGGAAAATTTAAGGAATCTTGTTGCGGACATCCAAGAAGAAGCTTGAGATACAGACATCAATACATTATACATGTACATGATTATTTCTTTCCAAGCTTGTCATGGTAAAAAATGGCTTGGGTTTCTAGATATATTTTTGAAAAATGCCCTCCTTGAAATCAATATTTTTTGTTATTCAATAACATAAAATTACGAGGGCTCACCATCATTCCCATGGCTCAAATCCGAGAGATTAAACAACAAAAAATTTCTAATGACTATGATCAATATAAGATTTGAGCAAACCTCTATTAGCCAGTCATAAATTCAGAGCCTTTTTTTTTAAAGATATAATTATAGCAATTGAGGCCTTGTTATTTTACGTTAGCTGAAATTGTTTATACCTTGAATTTTTTATATATTTGCTCTTCAATTTTTTGTTTTCGAGAATGCAGGCATGTAATTTTTTTTTGTTTTCGTGAAGTTTTTTGCTACTTTTTCAAGAACCTGAAATTTAATTCCTTTTTTAAGATGGCAGGGTTCTATAATTCAAGCAATAAAAAATTCAAAACCTTAACAAATGATATGCTTTCTCTTTGGTATACCCTGTACACTTTGTTTCCTTTTTGACAACTAGAAATAACATTCTCTTTTTGATTCAAACAACCGAGTCACGTTTTTAATAGTGTTTTTTACTAATTGAATACTCCATTCGGTAGATTAAATGTGCATCGTAAATATAATATACGAAAAAAATTATAATATCTAATTTTTCATTTAATTAGTTTATAATTTAATTTATAAATATATTTTATCATCCTAAAATTATTTTAAAATGATATATATCAATTAAGATTTTTTGACAATTTAAAATTTTACTAAAAACGTAAATTGAAAGGGAGCTATATCACGAAACCGTCATGAAATTTCCTTTTGACAGGCAAGGGTGACCGTCAAATTCCAGCCCTAACGCCACTACATCCTTTCACGCGTTTTCCTTACGCGTTCCCTTTCTTTCCAACTGCAACCTCATCCACTCTTTATTTTCTACCCTTCTTCCCCTCGCGTTTTCCTTACGCGTTCCCCTCTTTCCCTCTGCAACCTCATCCACTCTTTATTTTCCACCCTATTCTGGCAATTTCAAGCCCTGATCTGCCCAAACCCCAAAACCAAGCCCTCCTCCATTCCTGTTTCTCTTCAATAGAAATCGATGGCAACAGGGATTGAGACCACAAATGCCTTTGAGGAAATTGTAGTCTTAAACCATCCACAGCCATCTGCATCGTCTTCATCAGTGCCTTACGATGTGTTCATAAACCATCGTGGTATTGACGTCAAACACAAGCTCGCCTCAGATATCTTCGATGCGCTCGATCGCCTCGGAGTTCGAGTTTTTCTGGATAAAGAAGAACTTCAACTCGGCGATTTCATACCAGCTCAAATACAACATGCCATGCGTTCCTCTTTCCTTCATATTGCCATTTTTTCCCCGAGTTATGCACAGTCTCCGTGGTGTTTAGCCGAGCTCTCATTTATGCTCAAAACTGGTAACAAAATTATTCCTGTCTTCTACAATGTTGAGCCCGCTGATCTCCGATGGGTGGCCAAAGGGATCTATGCCAGTGCATTTTCTCACCATAAACACAAGCGCAGATACTGTTCAGAAACGCTCGAGGATTGGAAGAAGGCGCTCCACGACGTTTCATATTACAACGGTCAAATGCTTAAAAATGATGAGTAAGTATCAACTGCTCTGTTCCCTTTTGTTGTTATTTAATGGGATCTCTTCTTGCATCGATGAAAAAATAGTGTCGCCAACATTAATTTCGATCTTTTATTTTCACATGTACCTCGATCAATCTTTGTATGTTAGTTTTTGATGTTTTTCTTTTTCAGCTCTCTCGAACTTTCTGATTTTTCAGACTTGTTTTCTTATATTAGCTCATACGCCGTTCCCTTTTAAGTGTATTCTTTCGATAGTATTAGCTGTTTATTTTTTATTTTGTATATACCTATTGGGATGATGTTTCTGGTATGGTCTTATCTCTGTAGTGATGGAGGGAGGCTGTTGAAAAGTATTGTAAATTGTGTACTGAAGCACATGAAAAAAGTGCCACTAGAGGTAGCCAAACATCCCGTGGGTCTTGATGAAGCTGTTGAGGAGTTTGAAAGAAGTGTACTTGAATCTTCACAAGACCACCACCATGTAAAAATCAGGGGAATTGTCGGCATGGGTGGATCTGGGAAAACTACACTGTCAAAAGAAATGTACAATAGAAAAAGTTCCTCTTTTGATAGATGTAGTTTCATTTTTGATGTGCGACAAGCCGCAGCTAAAAAGGATTTGCATAACAAGCAAAAACACTATTGCAAGACCTTGGTTTCAAAGATAGAGATTTATCATTTGATAATGTAGAAAAAGGCAAGGGAGTCCTAACTAGCCGTTTGAGATCTCTTTCCGTGTTTATCATTTTGGATGATATAGATCATCAGGACCAACTGGATGCTCTCTTGCCAGGGATAGATAGCTTTGGATTGGGGAGTGTAATTATTGTGACAAGTCGGGAATTGGGCGTTCTTAAATCATGGGGTATCTCCTCCATTTACAAAATGGAAGGATTAGATGTGGGTCATGCAAGTGAACTTTTATGTTGGCATGCTTTTCTGCAACCGTTTCCACTCAATGGATTTGAAGATCTTGTTGAAAGGTTTGTAATTTTTTGCAATGGATTGCCTCTGTCCCTTAAGGTGTTCGGAGGACAGCTTTATAGAAAGGAAAGGGATTATTGGGGGTCTCAGTTGAATAAAATCTCCAGATTATTGCATAGAGACATTCAAGAGACACTACAGATAAGTTATGATGCTTTAGATGATGAAGAGAAGAAAATATTCTTAGACATTGCTTGTTTCTTCATTGGGAACAAAAAGTTTGGCCATTGCAGTGTGGGACGGATCCGGGTGGAGTGGTCTGCATAGTTGGGAAACACTTGCAAATAAATGTCTGGTTGAGCTTGATGAGAAAAATTGCATAAGAATGCATGATCATTTGAGGGGTTTGGGAAGAGAAATTTCAACTAGACAGTCATCCGGTCGTCTAGTTTGGTTACCAAAACAAATTAGTGACATTGAGGTGAGTTTGATATTTTCTTTTACATGACTATGGAAATTTTGCTCATTGTTGGGTGTAGCTGTTAAAATATTTTCTCTTTTCGTATACAGAGAGGAATGCTGATTCGTGGGATTAAAACAGAAACAAGTGAATTTTATGAAGAGTTGCGCTTTATTAGCTTGTCCCATTGTCAAGCACAGACACCTTTCCAGGAGTGCATGGAGCTTGTACAAAGTTATAGTAGAGATTTCAAACTCGTTGTCAGAGACAACTATTTTAATGAGGAGTTTGCAACACTGTCAAGAAGCCTTATTTGGCTCAGGTGGGATTGCTTTCAGCAGAAAACTCTTCCGTTGTGGCTTTCTTTGAAGAATTTAAGAGTTTTGGAGCTTCACTGGGCTGTTAACTTGGAAAATTGTGGGAGACGAGGCTGATGTAAGTATCTCCCTCTACGAATATTTGTTGAACCATCCCTTTTTAAATTGAAATAATGTTATTAATTATTTAATTTATTTTTGGTTTTGTTACTACGGGTTTTTATTTAATTTAAATAAAATGTCCTTGCAGCCTCCTTTGGAGTTAAGAGAGTTGATTGTTACACGTGGCTTGAGATTCACGAGTCTTCCAACGTCAATAGGACGTCTAAAGGATTTGAAAAAGATAATCTGCGAATATTGTGATCACCTCCGCGATCTGCCGCAAGAGATTTGTTATCTGCAATCGTTGGAGCACCTCGACTTACGAGGCTGTGCAAGTTTACAATGTCTGCCAACAGAATTCGGCGATTTGAGAAACACGCGACATCTCGATTTGTCTTTTTGCCGTGAGTTGAGGATGTTGCCAGTTTCTTTTAAGCAGCTGATACATCTGAAATATATCAATTTACAATATTGCTCCCATCTCTACTTCACGTCGGCGAACACAGACATTCTGAAAAATATGACAAAGCTGGAGTATTTGAATTTTGATGGATGCAGCAAAGTGGAAGAGTTGCCTCTTCTACCATATCAGGGAGCACTCAGGGAACTCCGTGGATTGGATGGGCAGCTTAAGGGAAATACCAGGTAGCATTGGTGAATTAAGCAAACTGCAAGTGCTGAAAATAGGAGTCCTAATTTGGAAAGCTTGCCAACTTCACTCGGGAATTTGTCGTCTTTGACTATGCTCGAACTTTACTCGTGTAGTAAACTGAAATCTTTGCCCCACTCCATTGGGAATTTGTCCTCTTTGATTAGTCTTGCGATTAAGGAACTTTCAAATTTGGAGTCTCTACCAAAAGAAGTTGTACAACTCAAAATCTTCAAAGTTTGATTGTTTACAGTTGCCCGATCAGACACTTGCCTTTCTTGTCCTTTTCTTCTTCACTGTCCAACCTCAAATACATAAGTTTATGCAAGATTCACGAGTCGAGGATATCAATATCACAACAATGTTGTCCCAGCCTAGAAAGCCTCAGACTTTACGGAAATGGGTACTTGATAGAGATCACAGCCTTGCCAATATCAGTCAAAGCCCTAGAATTGACTTATTGCAGAAAGTTGAAAAGCATAAGTGGCATTTGTGGTCTAATAAACCTTCAGAAACTGGATGTATGGTGGTGTGAGGAGTTAGAAGAGCTTCCAAGTTTTGCAGAATTAAACTCTCTCAAAGAATTTGAAATCATAGGAAGCAGAAGAGAATTGAAGAAAATCGAAGGCTTAGAACATTGCAAGTCGCTGGAGACGTTGAAAGCAGAGACTATGTGGAAGGTGACAGCTGGTATAAAGAGTTTGGAGCAGATGGAGAGATTGAGGAGAGTAGAGTTATCAGCATGTTACATATCAGCAATTGAACCTGGTCTTCTAACCATAAAGGTGATGATACTTCTTGGTATTAATATAGTTTATTATTGAAGTATGAAGTAATTATTATTATAATCTCATCTAAATTATGTTCATCGATTGTAATGTTTACCATTTGCAGAAATGGCCATCCGAAACTATAATATGTGCAAGGACGGAAAGAGATATGGATTCAATTGTGAACTCCCCTGCACTTCTTAGTCTTACTGTCCTCGATTCATGTGTGAAGGAGGAGATTAAAAATCATAACTTCACTATCGCAAGGTTAAAATGTGGGCAGAGGCATTCTTCTAATGCGGCAGCTATGGTGTGTTCTGTTATAAATTCCATGTCTCGTAGAATAGCACTATACTTAGAGTCGTCAGATGGTGGCTGCCGAACCTCCACGATGTGGATGGAGAAAGGGAAATGGGTATGGATAGGTGTTTTGACACATGCTTCATGGCTAATGGCAGCGGAGCACCGGCTACTCAAGGCGCTGCCGCCTCACCTTGATGTTGAAGTAAGGGGAACACTGGTGATGGGCGAGCAAGAGAGAGTTGTGGAGGATTTTACAAATTATTGGTGCATTTGGGAAAATCCATAGTGCCGCCATTTAACCCATGATAAAAATGGATTGAATTGTTTTAAAGTAAAATCAATTCCAAATTTTTTTTTTTTCAATTAATTAATTGATATATGGAGTTATTTAATTATACAATAACTATAAGTAATTATGTGTAATTTCTTAAAGTATTTTTCTAATTTTTAAAAATAATATCAAGCAATTTTTGATTTTAAAAAACCAGATTTAAATTTGGAATTATTTTTCCAAAAAATATATTCAACTTCTTTTCTATTTAAACATGTTTTATGGCCTCCTTATTTAATTGTTCAAAACATGTTTTTAGGCCTTTTTTTCGAGTAAAAATGTTAATAAGTCCTTTCACAATTTAATCAAATATTTTTTATGGTTTGCATAACAATGGTACACATAATCAATAAACTAAAAATATTATTTATTGTGAAAGTTAACATAAATATATTATTGAGTTGTAATTGATCTAATTCTCGACGATAAAGAATTATGAAACAAAGGTGAACTATAAAGCATTACATGTTTCAAAAAATATTACAGGTGAGAAGTCACTTAAAGTGGTGAATGAGTTCTTTATCTTTCCTTTTACTACTACATTATAATGTTGTAATGCAAATTTACCTTTGAAATTTCTTACATTAAATTATTTTTTTATATTAAAAATTTGGTAAAAGGTTAGTGGAAATGGTATTTTCAATTATATCCAACTTTTGCATTATGAATTCGTATTAATAATTGGTTTCATTTTTTAAAAAATTCAAAATATTAAAAATCAAAATTTTGGAAAAAGTTTTAAATCTCAAATGGTAAAAAATCATTGGGTTGAAAGATGACACAAATTGTTTAATTTATTTGGTTTAAGCGCATGTAAATTATAATATAGATTAACAATAGTAACGTGTGGGCAAGAAGATGATCTAAGTACCCCATAATATCTTCATTTGTTCAATAGAAGAATTAGACATAGCTTGAAGATTTAGAAGTTAAAAGAATGCATCACATCGATATATTTTTAACACTCAACAAAAGTTAGGGTAGGGGTATGTGAAAATGTGTAAAATATTCAACACATTAATTTACTTTCTATGGAAAAAGAAACTCAGGAATTTCATCAAGATTTATGCTAAGTAAATTAGTTACATTATCACCCTAGTGTAGGAGTAGGAAGGTTGATTCAAGTGCCACATACTTCACAAGCAATCAAATCTACATCAACATTAAGAGAAATTCTTTCAAATATCCTTTTGTGTTGTTGCCAGAAACCTTTGAAATAATTTCATATATGGACAAGACACCAATGAAATAATTTCATGCATTGCAAAAAATGAATTTGGTGAAAGTGGTAAGAGGGTGTTGTCATGCAAAATGTATGGCATGAAAAATTGAAACTTTGAGCATGAAAACTAAGCCCACAGTTGAATATTTCATTTCTGGTCACTGGTGTGTCCTTCCTCTAGCCAACCTACCTCATTCCTAGCTCAGAAGAAATTCTTAACAAGGTCTTCAAGTTTTTTTGAATGTGCAAGGATGATTGATGAGTTCAGTTTGACTTGATGGAAGATAACTTTCCTCGAAGGCCTAAAAAGGCCATTCTGAGCTATCAAACACCCTCTGGGAGAGTTTAAGAAATATATTAAGCATCTGGAGGTGATGTTGGGAAATCTTGGAAGTGTTGGAGGTAATTTAGGAATATTTAGGAAAGATTTTCTCATTCAAGGACAATCTGCTCAACAACGGGTTTTCTAGGTGTAGGGAACAAACACTCTAATGGTGAAATCTAACTTCTCCAGATGATTTCAAGAGCTCTATAAGGAGTAAGGATGAAAATAAATAGGGACTAGAAAGATATGTGAATCCTATACATGTTGGTAACATCCATTTTTCTCTAAGACTTGAAAGTTTCATGAAGAATTTCAAAATAGTGCAGTTGCCCCTTTCGATTCCAAACAAAAATGGCCCTAAATTTACAAGCTCTAGAAATATGGTCACCACATAGTGATAGGTGACTATTTGTGAATTTCGCTAAGTACCTCTCGGAATGGGTATTGTCAATAATACACTATTGTTTACCATGGGTGAGGATCTCATGAGGATGGGGCTAAATATTGTGAGTGGAAAACACCTTCCGAACACCTCAAGTTGTGTTTCGAGTGAAAAAACCTATAACATGAAAAAGTGATAAAAAATGAGTTACCATGAGTCGAAAGCATGTTTCTAAAACCTCAAGTGATGAATTAAGTGTTTTGAAACATTGTTATAAGATCTACATTGTGATGGGAATATGATGGTCTCTTCTAATTACAAGGTAGAGAGCAAGGATCACTCTCTTACTTTTCTAGGCCTCCACAATTAACCCTATTGATCAAAAATCAACTCCGTTATGCTCAAAGGGTAAGTGCACAAAGATGGGGGACCAAAAGGGGGTAAAAAAGGGACACATTTTTCTGAAATTAGAAAAACATAAACTTCATCGAATAATTCGGCATGCCTATGCTCAAAATTTGACAAAGTGATAAGAATAAGTACCGTAGATCTCAGAATATAGTTTCTAAACTACTATTTTTTTAAAATGGTTGAGATTAAGAGAATCAAATGTGGTGCGCACACAAATTATGTTTATTTTTATGTGAAAAAGATAAGAACCTATTGTGTGACCCCCCCATTTTTTTAGTTCTATTTTTTTGTCCAAATCCCTTTGGTAAAAAGTTAGCTAAGACCATGTATGAGGTCCCGTTAATTTTTAATAATTTTAGGATGAATGTATATTTTTTTATTAATTTTCAAAGTGCACATATCCCGAAAATGAAATATTTGTGTGTGCACCCCCATAAATTTGAGAAAAAAGTCATTTTTTAGTTTTTTTTAAGTGCATGTGGAATGGAGTTTAGGAAAAACCAATTTTTTAAATTTGGATGAAAAAATCATAAATTGTGCACCAAAATGTATGCATAGGTTTTTGTAAGAAAACAAGGCACTAGTAAAAGAAAATATGGATGAAAGCCTTAAACTAATCGTATTTTAGAAAGAATTATATCGTCATCAAGGTAAAACCGAGCTTGACATCATAGTAGAATTTATTTTTGAATATTATGTTTTAATGCACGAGATATTAGGGCACGCACGTGAAATTTTGATGTTTTTTTGTTAAACACGGTTTTAAACATGTAGAAACAGTCCAAACCTTTGGTTTGGTAATCCAAGGAAAATCTAAGCCTATGGATTGGGAATTTCAAACCCAAAAAAAGGTGAAACATGAGCATGCTATAACGTGCTCATGTTAAAATACGCTTCGCATTTTAAAGTGTTATAGGGTATATGTGTTTGTGGCATGCTTTTATGTACAAAAATAAATGTGTCGGGATCATGGCTCAAGGTTTAGGGATCATGGTTTAGGGTTAAGGGGTTAGGGTTTAGGACTAAGGGTTTAGGGTTTAGGGTTTAGGGTTTAAGGTTTAGGGTTTTGGGCTTAGGATTTAGGGTTTAGTATTTAGGGTTTATTGTTTAGGATTTATGGCTTAGGGTTTAGGGTTTAGGGCTCTAGGTTTAATGTATACGATTTAGGGTTTAGGGTTTAAGGTTAAGGGTTTAGGATTTAGGGTTTAAGGGTTAAGGCTTCGAGCTTAGGGTTTAATGATACCTTTCCAAGTGCATCTCCCCTCTTGAGGATCATATTCATATTCAATTTATCGTCGTCGAAGAGGGAAGCTCCCCTGTCAAATTGGTTATTCAGTATGACGTGGAAGATGAGTAAAGAAAATGAAATATGGAGAATTATATTTCATTGGTAATTAGTACTAAGTATTAACAAGACTAATATGGCTTCTAACTACTCGACTAGGAGGCCATGACAATATTAGGACCATATTTCCTAGTCTCATGCCTAGAACCATCATTGAGTCTTCTTGTGCAAAATAAACATAGCGATAGGGGTATGGCTAAGAACACAAAGGAGTTATCAATCGCCTAGTAAATATTTCTTGTTTAGTTCTGAATAGGAGTTAGTTGGCCTATGGCTTAGTGACCTTCCATTCATTGATAATTCCTTCTATGATAAACCCATGGATGCTTTCAAAAGTGCCTTAAAAAAGATAGGGGTAGTCATCAAGCCTAATGAAGGTTGTGATGTGATGTGTCAAAACTATATATTCACAAGAACCTCTTCTTCCTTGAAAGTCCCTGGTTTGTCTTAGTAATGATGTCTCCTTGTATCCAAGGATCAAGGACTATTGGGGTCTGTGGTAGGATTGGACATTCAGGAATCATCAAGTGTCTGAATCAGAATGTCATTGCATCTAGAGAAACATTATCAAATGTTAGAGTAATGCATCTTGGAAAATAAAATTGAACCTCATAAATCCTCTCAAATTTCTAGTCTAGGTTGTGTTCTGGTCCTGTAGTGGGTATAAAAAAGAAAACAAATTTGACTAGAATTACTTAGGTAATGCATTCCTTTGCTTCAATCTAATCATTATAAATGCAATTGATTTCTAAGTTCTCCATATTTTCCAAATTTGGGGCAAATTGACATTCGGACTCTCGAAGGTTTGAAGAAAATGGCGAGCTCATTTCCTCCAACAACCCTTAACCCAGAGCTTGTAGTCATTTTTATGTGCCCTTAGAAAAACCTTCTAATCCCATGTGCATTGGCCTATCACCTAGCGGGCGCTGGGTGCTCACCTAAGGTGCACGCAGCGCCGAACCCCTCCTTTATGTGAACATTGTGAGAAGATGTTTTCATTGATGATAGATTAAGTGCAAGAAGAGTAAATGATCATGCATACATTCTAAAAGCATATGATGAGTTATTACACCACATACTCATTCAGATAACAAGAGAAACATCATACGAGATAGCATATCGATCCAAAACATAAAAAAAGACACTAGGGTTTACACCCGTGAACAATATATTTGGAACAAAACCATATATTCATATTTACCATAGTTCAAGTAACCACGTTACATTCACAAGGGCCATACCGGACTAATGTATTAATACAAACATGACTCATGTATCGAAGCCCTAGTTGTTAAATTTCAAATGCTAGAAATCATTGGGTTGAAATATTACACCAAGTGTTTAATTTATTTGGTTTTCTTGAATGTAAATTATAATATAGATTAAGTAAGGTGTGGGCAAGAAGATGATTTATCTAAGTACCTCACAATATCTTCATTTGTTCAATAGAAGAATAAGATGTAAATTGAAGATTTAGAAGCTAAAAGAGTGCATCACATCAATATATTTTTAACACTCAACAAAAGTTAGGGTAGGAATATGTGCTTGAATGTGCAAAATATTACACACATTCATTTACTTTCTATGTAGAAAGAAACTAGGGACTTTCATCAACACATACTTCATAAACAATCGAATCTACTTCAAGGTTAAGAAAAATGCTTTTCGGATATCCTATTGTGTTGTTGCCAAGAAACCTTTGAAATAATTTTATATATGGACAAGACACCAATGAAATAATTTCGTGCATTAAAAAAAAGGAATTTGGTGAAATTTGTATGGCATGAAAAATGTAAGAGGGTGTTTTCATGCAAAATGTATGGCATGAAAAATTGAAACTGTGAGCATGAAGACTAAGCCCATAGTTGAATCTTTCACTTCCCATTCACTGGTGCATGCTTCCTCTAGACAACCTACCTCATTACCACTCTCAACTTAGCTCAAAATAAATTATTAATAAGGTATTTAAGTTTGTTTGAATGGGCGGGATGATTGAATGTGATGATTGATGAGTTCAATTTGACTTGATGGAAGATAACTTTCTCCGGAGGCCTAAAAAGGCCATTATGAGCTAATGAAACACCCTCTGGGAGAGTTCAAGAAATATATTAAGCATCCGAAGGTGATATTGGGTAATTTTGGAACTGTTGGAGGCAATTTAGGAATATTTAGGAATTTTTTTCTCATTCAAGGAAAATCTGCTCAACAACGGGTTTTCTAGGTGCAGGGAACAAACATTCTAATGGTGAAATCTAACTTCTCTAGATGATTTTGGGATCTCCACAAGGAGTTAGAATGAAAAAAAAGGAAACTGGAAAGATACGTGAATCCTATACAAGTTAGTAACATCCATTTTTCTATAAGACTTGAAGTTTTCATGAACAATTTCAAAATAGTGCAACTTCCTCTTCAGTTCATGACAAAAATGATAATAAATTTGCAAGGTCTAGAAATATTGTCACCACATAGTGATAGGTAAACATTTGTAAATTGTTCTAATTACCTCTCGGAATGGGTATTGTCATAGATACACTATTTTTACCATGTGTGAGGATCTCATGAGGATGGGGCCAAATATTGTGAGTTGAAAACACCGCCAAACACCCTAGA
This sequence comes from Taxus wallichiana var. yunnanensis, assembly GCA_018340775.1. NCBI lineage: Eukaryota > Viridiplantae > Streptophyta > Pinopsida > Cupressales > Taxaceae > Taxus > Taxus wallichiana. The sequence goes on along the minus strand of CM031241.1, from coordinate 413,797,957 downwards.
TTGTGTTCTTAAGTGAAGAAACTTCTAACATGAAAAAGTGGTAAAAAATTAGTTACCATGAGTTGAAAGCATGTTTTTAAAACCTCAAGTGATGACTTGAGTGTTTTGAAACATTGTTATCAGATCTGCATTGTGATGGTAATATGACGGTATCTTCTAATTACAAGGCAAGAGATAGGCTCACTCTCTTACTTTTCTAGGGCCCCATAATTAACCTTAGTGATAAAAAATAAACTCCATGATGCTAAAACCATTTTTTGATTATCTATCACTTATTGAAATAGGTATTCACCATGTAGATGGAAGGATTTCTCACTAAATGATATTTTTGTCATGTGGCCACTTGTTGGACTGAAATGAGGTGGTTGCAATTTCCTTCGTCCTTTGAAGTGTGATCACACTAAAAATTTCAAATGAGTGTTTAAGAACACTACCAATTGAGTGACATCAAGTGAAACTGAGATGATTTATCATTCTTATATACATGGCATTCTATATGAAGATCATCTTATTACCCCTCTTGGCCTCATAATTCTCCTTGGATGAAATCAACTTTAGGATATTCATACACCTCTTTTCTCATATGCATCTCATAGAGATAGATGATGTATTGATCCTTCACACATGATGGTCCTGAATGCCTCGGTAGCTTGACTAGATCATCTTGGATTGTTCCTTGAAGAGGTTTAAACATGATAACAAAGTCAAGATATGATGATCCTCAAATTACTCCATGAGCTTCCCATTTCACCTTTGAACATGATGACACCCTTTTAACTTCACAATTCACTTCCTTGACCAAGATGTCACATGAGTGGAAACATGCTTATAGTATCTGGACACATCTTCGCTCGATTAATCCTCATGGAAATAGGTTTCCTCCTCTATATGGAAGGATTGATCCCTGAATGAGACTTGAAGGAATGTTTTAGGGTGAGCTCCATCTTCTTGAACTTAAATTGCATTGAATCAATATGAAATCCACGCCTTAAATTGGAAGATGTGAGAACATTGCCAAGTTTTTATTAAGTGCTTAGAAATAATCTCAAGAGTTATGCACCACTTGTGAGATCGAGATGAATACCATTACCAATCATGGTGATCCCTTCTCATCATGGTCATGATGATCATTCCCTTGATGAATTGAATTTCAATGAGGTTCTTGATGTTTTAGATCCTTCACATGAGACCTCATGATTCTCCGTTGCACCCATTTTTCTAATTGAATATTTGTTACACATTTCGATGCATATTGTTTTCCTCTTAACTCATTTGGTAACTCCTAGAATATTTCATAGAAGATACCATTCACTTTTCAAGCTCTCATTCCCTACACCCTAAATACCTGTTGTTGAACAAATGCATCCGAATGATATTTAATTTCCTAAATTACTTCAGAAATCTTCAATTTTGTTCAAATTCACCCTCAAATGCTTTATAATTTCCATAGACATTCCTGAAGTGTGTTTATGACCCATAAAATGGCCAAAACTGGCCATTTTTGGCCTCTGGAGGAAGTTATCTTTCATTGAATCTTACTGAATTAATTTATCACCTTGGGTAATCATCCTTGCACACTAAAAATCCGTTAAAAACTTTTTAGGTATTTTCTCTAAGCCAAGGTGAAGGTTGAACTAAATGAAGTCTGGTCATAAGAAGGATGGACATTGACTGGAAGAATGCACATGTATTGATGTATATCAAGAGGAAAGGGATTGAATATTTCTATGGCCTTAGTCCTATAACTTATACTTGCATATTGTGATCATTTATCTACATTTTGGTGTTCTTGGTGTTCTATTATTACTGATATTCAAATCTAAGTAATTTCATTACAAATATACAATGGTAGTTCATGACATATAGCATTTACTTCCAACCTTGAATGTATTTTGTTAATTCTCACAATTTTCTCACCTAAAGATTAATGTTGGGAGCATATTAGGTGTCCACAAATCTAGGTTATAAAATAATAAACTTTAATTTAATCCTCCTAAAGCTTATTCAATAGGTAAATGAGTCAAGAAGGGTGTGTATGATTATAAATATGAATATTCTCCCTATCAGGTTATCTAAAACCCTATTTTGGGGTTTCAAAAAGAAAATATTAATATCTCAGTTGATAATTATTCTTAGTAGATGAATCTGTAAAACAGGGATGGAAGCCTATAGTATTTTATTAATCATCCAAATCAATTTACAATAGAGGGGTTGTAATTCTTATTGGAATTGAACAAACATGTGTAGACAAATGCAAGGTTACACAGGTACAAGTGAAATCATAATAGCTTCCAAAATACATCCGGGAAGCAATAACCAATTAAATGCAAACAATTATGGTTGCAACAATAATGTAACGAATAAAATATATGAAAATAATGTGGTTATTAAATACATATCCAAATAATAAATTATCTAATACAATGCATAATTAATTTACCTAACATTTCCCCCCTTAATTTTGCATTGTTTCAAGAGATGAGGAGAGGAACTCTCTGAACAACTCAAACTTGTCACGTGCATGACTTTGTGAAGATATTTGCTCGTTGTTCAGTTGTTGGACAAAATTGAAGCTGTATATTGTGCTTCAAGACATGCTTGCAGTATGAAATGTACCTGTACGTCAATGTGTTTTGTCCTTTCATGAAAATCTGGATTACAAACAAGTTTGAGAACACCTTCATTATCAACATACAAAGTGTTGGAGTTTGTCTGTGGTATTCAATTCCTTCTAGTATGTGATGTAGCCATATCATTTCACGAGATAGCTTCACCTGTAGAATGATACTCGGTTTCGAGAAACAAAGTGTTGTTTCTTGCTTCCTCATGATATTAGTCCAGGATCCCATAAATAACATAAACCACCGAAGTGGATTTTATGTCATCAGTATTGCTTGCATGATCTGAATTTGAATATCTTGACAAGAAGAAGTTTTCATTCTTCTTGTATTCTAGACTAAGATCCACTGATCCTTTGAGATATCTCAAGATGCGCCTTTCTTATTTCCAATGACAAACTTTGAGTTCCTGCATGAACCTGGATAGATAGCTCACTGCAAAGCTGATATCTGGTCTAGTGTAGGCTAGGTAAATGAGACTCTCAATCAATTTCCAATAGAGAGTGACATTTATCGCAGGAGATGGATATGAATAAGATAACTACAATCTATTCTCCATAGCTGTGTAGCAATCAGTGTGCAATCCATCATCCTAAATTTCTCTAGCATTGTCTTAGTATATTTCAACTGAGAAACAAATATTTAATTCTCTTTCTTCCATACTTCCAATCCAAGACAAAAGTGTATCAGTCTGAGATCTGTCATGTCGAATGATCATTTAAGATCTTGCTTTGTTGCTTCGATCATCCTCATTTGAACTACCAATGATGACTAGATCATCGTCATAGACAATAATAATCACAATCGCCCCCTTACTTTTGAGGTAGAGATTGGGATCGTATGGATTTATTACAAATCCATGTTGTACGAGATGCTCATCAATTTTGATGTACCATGCCCGAGGTGCCTGTTTGAGGCCATACAAAGATTTCATAAGTATGCATACCTTTTCTTCTTGACAAGGTAGAACATATCCCTCGGGTTGATTCATGTAGACTTCTTCTTATAAATCTCCATCCAGAAGGCACTTTTTACGTCCATCCGATAGACTTTCCAACCAAATTGAGAAGCTAGAGCAAAGATGATTCGATCGTTTTGATCTTAGCCGTGGGAGAAAATTTCTCCTCATAGTCAATACCTTCTTATTGTGCATACCTCTTTGCTACTAGTCTTGCTTTGTACTTGTCCACTTTGTCCCATCTCGCTTTGTACTTTTTTGAATATCTATTTGCATCCAATGGGTTTTTTCCTGGTGGAAGATCAAAAAATTGCCATTTCATCATGAGTTGTATTTAACATCCATGGCATCTTTCCAAGCTTTTGAATTTAGGGCTTCCTAGACTATAGAGGGATGATCGATTCAATTACTCTACTCATCAAGGCAAAGTTCACTTTTTTCTCTTGCTAAGCTGCGAGTCCATGGTCCAGGGGTGGATGTATTAGGTGGAGCATCCATTCTTTCATCTCGTAACATGCTAGTATACCACTTAGGCATACGCTAAGTTGTTTTGATGGGTCTTGGTTCTATCTGATCATTATCCCCATCATCAATTTCATCATTAGTGGGAACATCAGCTTTAGTTTTTATAACTGGTGAAGAATCTACATCAGGTGAGTCTGGAGGAGGAGACTCTACTTCCTTCTTCTCAAAGAACTCAACATCTCTGTTGGTGTAGACTTTCCTAGTCTTCGGATCCATCAATCTGTACCCAAGAGTATCTTCACTGTACCCAATGAAGATGAGTTTTTGTGATTTCATATCCAATTTCTTTCTATTCTTCTTGGGTATGTGCATACTTTCTTTACACCCAAATACTCTAAGATGAGCAACAGATGGTTTCCACTTTGACCATGATTCATGTGGTGTTACTCCGTCAAGAGAAACTGTGGGCACTTTATTCAAAAAATACACAGCTGCCTTTACTTATTCTGCCCAGAATGTCTTTGCTATTCTAGAGTCATCGATCATGCATTACACCATTTCCATGATAGTATGATTTATTTTCTCAACAACACCATTATGCTGCGGTGTGTGTGGAGGAGGCATTTTTCGATGAATCCGTGATCTTATAGGTAGTATTTGAAATCATCACTGGTGAATTCCCCCCCTCAATCTGAGTGGAGATTTTTGATGCGATGACCAATTTCATTCTCAATAACTACTTTAAACTTCTTGAAGGTTTCAAAAGCTTCACTTTTCTTGTGAAGACAAAAAAATCCACATTTTCCTTGAATAGGCATCAACACAAAGCATGAAGTACTGATATCCATAATGACTCGGTTGCATCGAACCACAAATATCGGTATGAACAATTTTAAGCTTACCATGAGTTTGAAAAGTACTCTTACGGAATGAAGCTATGTGTTGTTTACCTGCTAGGCATTGAGGACATTTATTTGTATCCTTATGAAGAGACGGTAAACCATGTACCATATTACATCAGAAAAGTGTCTCGAGATATTTGAAACTAATATGACCAATTCTCTGATACCACAACCGTGCAGAGGTAGAGTTCTTAACCACAAGTGCCTGATCATCTTCGTGGAAAAAATCAAGCTAGAACATGCATCCCACATTGGAGGCTTTTGCAACTACTTTCGAGCCTTTTGATTTGTCTCGAATTAAACATGCTTTCTTTCCAGAATGACTATCAAAGTCAATTTTTAAGTTGTGATCTAGGAGTTGGTGAATAAAAACATATTCTTTATCAACCCGGGGACATATAAGACATCGATAGTCTACGGTTTCGTGAACCAAGGGTAGAGAAATGTTCCTAATCCCATGGATGTATATGAAGAATCATAACCCAACAAAACATGGTTTTTGAAAGCATGTCCCTCATTGAAGTAAACAAGTCTCTGTGGCCGGTCATGTGTTGAGTGGCTCCTGAATCAACATACCATACATCACTAGATGACATGGAAGGTTCACTTGATCGAGCAAGTGTATAGGTAGTCTTCATTATCTGAATGTTCTTCTTGCTCAACAATATTTCCTTGCTAATGGGGTCTTCTTTTCCAGTTCCCCTTTTTCTGCCCTTGATTGTAGTTCATATGTCCCTTGTGAGATTGTTGGTGTTGAGGTCTAGAATTACTTGATGAACCTTTCTTGTATGTATTATACCAACAATCTTTCAACTCATGTCCTCTTTTACAGATTGGAAATTTCTTCTTCTATTTTTTGTCCCCTTGATGTTGATACTAATTCTGATGTTGGGAATTTTGATAGGAATTAGGTTTACCTTTTCCTTTTCCTTTCCATTTTCAATGAGAAGAATTTTTATTCTCCTCTTCATCATCCTTATTATGTATGGCTTCCTCTTGTTGCAGTAGGTTAACCAGCTTTTCAAAACTCACTGTCGTATCTGAAAAATTTAGGGTTGTTAGAAAAATGCGGTAGGAAGAAGGGAGAGCTCTCAAAAAAATGGGGACGAGAGCTTCATTAGTGACTACTTCTCCTAGGGATATAAGTGAATCCCTCAACTCTGCAACTCTTCGCAAGAAAGCTTCGATTTTTTCATTTTGTTTGACCTTTAGTGTGTGTAACTAACTCTACAAATTCAGAATGACATTCTTGTTTTTGGCCTCATATACTGTGCTTAACTTATCCCATGATTCTTTGGATGTTTTGGAATATCAAATATGGGGTTGAAAAAATCGAGACACTCAAAATAAGATTATGAGTTTGGCCTTTCGATCGATCTATCAAAGCTATTGTTGTTGTGTTGTATCGAGTTTTTATCCGGTTAGAGTACCATTCACAACAGGCCAAATCTCTTCAAACTCAAGTTGTGTCTTAATTTTTTTCTTCCATGCAACATAGTTGTTTCCTATTATTAGTTGTGAATATGGAAGAAAAAAATTGGGGGCATTAGTATCCATTTTGCATAAATCAGCGATGAGGTTAGGCTCTTATCACTCTAGGTATAAGGTCTCCCAATCTATATACTGTCAGTCCGATATACCGAACCTTTCTACATATGTGCCCTTCTGATATACCCATTGGTACGTGGAAGAAGCTCACCCTTTCTACATACCCAATGGTATGTGAAATAGGCATTAACGTACACGAAACAATTTGATATGTGGTACCAAGTCAAGATCTTGTGAGGGGTTTGTACAATTATTGACACCGACTCAAGGAAATATCCTCATACGCACGTGTAACGTCTCTATATACTTGGATAATTTCTCAGTCCAGATTTACGTCGAGCAATAGTTCACGAGATGGATGGGATGGCTCATAGTGTGTGCCTTTGTGTCCTTATTACTCCCCATTTATTTAAAGGGTTGATGTCCAGACGACATTATTGCAACTATATTAGGCATTAAGTGCAGTAGTAGTCATGGTGACTTTACCTGTAAGTGCTTCTCAGCGGGATTGTTTATTTCAAACACTGCGAATGAGATCTAGGATCTCATGAGTGTTTTAGAACCAACTTTCACTGTTTTTTATTACAATTATTTTCCAGTTTTTGAGCAGTTACAATGTTTATGGTTGACTATGATAACCTGCAAATTAGTACAATACACTGAAGTATACAAATTACATTCAAAAATTTGGAAAAATTGAATGGCAATATTTTTTTTAATTTTTCAGGCCCTTGTGGCCTCCGGAGCCCAATACGGCTTACTAAGCAAAAAATTGTAAGAAAAAAATTCTTAAAATTAAGTTTTCCAAGTACCCCCTTTTTTGAATGTTGTTCGGAATAAAAAAATAGGCCTATTAGGAGAAAAACATTTTTTGCCCTATATTAGGGTTTTCCTCGCTAAACGTTTAGGGGCCTTTTTAGTTGTAACTAGAGGTTTTAGTCACCTCTAAATTTGGAAGTTTCGCCAATTGTGCCGCCAAATTTCAATTGTTTTAAATTTTTTTATTGGGGGGTGGGTCGAACCCCTCACCTTCTATCCCCAAATCATTTTCAATTACCAACTCGGCTCATATGAGTGCTTAGGTGTGAAATGAAGCAACTCATATTTGAAGCAAGTGTAAAAAAGGACTAACCTTTTTCAATGGCGACATGGATAGAGGGGAGTCCTACATGGCAGAGATGGAGGTCTACATGGTTGCAGAGGTGGAGAATGGTGGTTTTAGGTTTTCCGCATCTTTCGGATGTGAAACTTATCTTTTTCTTTTATGCTCATCGTTTATTGTTTGTTTCTCCCTTTTTTTTATTTTCACCACTTTTGTTGATTGATGATGCCATTGATATGCGGGTTCACCTTTGTTATTGTTTTCTATGTTTGTGGTTGCGAGATGTAGGTCTTCGCTTGGATGTGGGGGGCAGCTGTCGGGAGGATGAGATTGTTGTTTGCATTTGGAAGAGACACGGGGGTGTTACATCGAGTTCGTCGTAGACTAAAGGGATGTCATTGGAGGAGATCGGTGTTCGATTTTTGTTGGTTCGTGGATCGGATCACTTAGATGGATTTTCTTTCAATGATCCCAACTTTTTTATATATCACCGCAAGCAACATTTGTTCCAATGTGCCACTTTTGTGTATGGCCCAATGTGTATAAGCTCCCTGCTAATGTTGGTTTTGGGAGCACGGGCTCATCTGCAAGGGTCACCGATCAAATGTTGCTATTGGAGACAACTCCTTCTCAAAATAACTCGCCTCAATCCGCCATGTATGATTTGTGCAGGGTAGATCTTGATGAATGGCTTGGCTCGACCAATGTTGGCTCGGTAGGAGGGGTTCGGCCTCCAGAAAATGACTGTAACTCTGTAACTCGGTCAATAACTCTTCAACAACTTAGCTAGTATTACCTATAGCTAATACTATCACCAAATGCACCTCTAATATTAGAGGGAAAACCCCTAATTGGGGATTTTTAAAAAAAAATTATGTTCCTGCAACAAATATTTCAGTGCAGAGATGCACTAGTGCAAAAAAACAAATTTACGTTCCAAACACCCGGGATAAGAGGGGTTGTGGGGATGTAGGGATGTCTGGGAAGTTGCTGGAGGCAACACAGGATCTCCTGAAAAGAAAATTCTTCTCCAAGACACTTCACTTCCTAATGCAACCTCTCTCTAATCCTTTTCACGCTTCACAGTCCGATTCCTACTCTAGTACCAAATGTAAAATAGGGATGAAAGCCTTTAGTATTTTATTAATCATCTGAATCAATTTACAATAGAGGGGCTACAATTCTTATAGGAATTGAACAACCATGTGCAGAAAAATGTAAGGTTGCATAAGGTACAACCGAAATCATAACAACTTCCAAAATACATCCGAGAAGGAATAACCAAGTAAATATAAAAAATATAGTTGCAAAAATAATGCAAAAAATAAAAAATATGAAAATAATGTGGTTATTAAATACATAAGCAAATATAAATTACCTAACACAATGCATAATTAATATACCTAACAAAATCTACCAAGAATTAGGTTATAAACTTAAGAGTCTTCTTGAGTCACACCATTGCAGAGAAGAATCTGATACTATTGCAGAGAACGCCGTTTTGATTAATTTCATCCATGTGGAATTAAAAATTGAATTTGAATCACTTTTTCCTGACCTCCAAAATGTATTGAGCTCATTACCAAGCACTAATTAAATGTTTAGAAACACTTTTCAGAGGTATGCATTATTTTAGAGTATGAGATGGTTTCTAGCATCACCTTTAGTGTCCTTGAACAAAAATAGATTATCCCATAATGTAAAGGATTATTAAATATTTTTGGTGCCTACTTTTTTCCCTCCTAACTCCTTATGAATCTCCGAATCAGCCTAAGAAGTCAAGGTTCACAATTTAACTGCTCATTCATTGCACCTGAAAACACATTGTTGAACAGACTATCCCTGAATGATCAAAACTTTCCTAAATATTTATAAAATGCTTCAAACACCTTAGTGGATTTTAAATAACACATTTTGATACTTAATACCTTTTCATAACCCTTCCAAAGGATGTACACAGGCTCCGAAATGGCAAAAATTGGCCTTTCTAGGTTTGTCAGAGAATTAGTCTTTTACTACACTTCAATGAATGGAATAATGGACCTTATTAAACCTTTTTGAAAAATTATATAGGTTCACCCAATGCATTATTAATACCTTCAAGGATAATTTTATCATGACACAAGAGAAAGGATGGCCCGAGAGAGGTATTTAAGAAGATTTAGGAGCAAGATTTCACATTGTGGCTTGGTTTTCATGGTTTAAGTTTTACATTTTTGGGTTAGTCAATTCACATGAAAACATATCCATATGAATATCATCCTCTTACCCTTCCAGGATTCAAAATCCTCCTTGAATGGAATCAGATTTAGGATGCTCATACACTTCTTTCTCATATCCCTCTCATGAGAATAAGTGACTTTTTGATCCTTCACACATGATGGTCATGGATGCCTAAGTAGTCTGAATAGCTCAGTTTGATTTGTTTCTTGAATATAATTGGACACAATGGTAGAGTTAGGATATGATGATCATCAATTCACTCCTTGAGCCTAACATTTCACCTTTGAATGAAATGATTTGTTCTTAATCTCAAAATTCACCTCCTTGCCAAGATGTCACCTGAGTGGAAACATGCTTATGATGTCTGGACAACCTCTTTCTCAATTAATTCTCATGGAGATAGGTTTCCTCCTCTTGATAAAAGGATTGATCCCTAAATTAAAATTGGAGCAATGTACGAGAATGAATTCCATGTTCTTGACCTCCACACTATACTTAAAAGCTCCAAATTCCACCTCTCGACTCAATTAAGTGTTTAGAAAAACTCTCATAAAATATGCATTATTTGTTAGCCTAAGATTATTGTCACCATCACTCATGGTGATATTATCTTATCATGTTCTTAATGATCATTCCCTTGATGATTTGAATCTCTTGATGTTTTCAGATCCTTCATAGACCTCATGACTTTCCTAATTATACCCATTGTCCTCATCATATTTTAGATCCTTCACAGACCTCATGATGACCATTTCCTTAATTATTTGAATTGATAAAAACATATATGTGTTTCAATTTATTATGTGTTATAAGTAATTGCATGATTCCATTTATTTGAGAAATTTTTGTTTCCTTTAGGATTTTGAGGTTTAAAAAATATAGTTTTGACCCATCTAAAACTCCTAGAAAAGTCAATTCCCAATCAAGAAGGCCCCAAAACCTAAATAATTACTATATTATTCACAAAACAAATGTTGATTGTAGAATTTAAACCCTAAAACCTTTAGGATGAATGTTGAAATCCTAAAAAATACCTAAATCTTGACCAAATTAGAATATGAAAAACTATCTTCTAAACCGTGATTGATGGATATGTGAGA